>NW_026531191.1:0-69312 GCF_020745825.1 Agelaius phoeniceus | reverse complement strand
CAGGGTCCAGTTGCTGCCAGCTTTTCTTTTGGAAAAATCCAGCAGAGATTGCGTCATTCTAGCTTGGCTCCCCACTTTCTGCCAGGGTGAGGGGCTGCAAACGGAGGCCATTTCCCATGGGAAAAAGAAGTCCTATCCCAAGGGCCTGGGTGTCAGATGAAAGGTGGCCTTTGGGGCTTTAAGGACTTGCAGGGTACTTCTTACTGGCACCTTAGATTTGGAGAAATCCAGCAAAGATTGCAAATATATTGCTAGGCCCCACCCTCTTGGTCAGGGCGAGAGGCGTCAAATGGAGGCCATGTTCCATGGGGAAAATGAAGTCATTGGCCCAGGGTCTGGGTATCAGATGAAAGGTGGCATCTGGAGCCCTAAGGACTTGCAGGGTCCTCGTTGCCAGCAGCTTTAGTTTTGGAGAAAATCAGCCAAGTTTGCCACTTTCCCACAGGGAACGATGCAGATGGCCAGGGCCGAGTGGCCCTCAAACTGACCCCATTTTCCATGGGGAAAAGAAGTCCTTTTCCAGAGTCTGGGTATCAATGAAAGGTGGCCTTTGGGGATCTAAGGACTTGCAAGCTCCTTGTTGCCGCAGCTTTAGTTGTGGAAGAATGCAGCCAAGTTTTAAATTTCTCACTGGGCATTGCCCTGTTGGCCAGGGCACATGGCTGCAAATGGTTGCCATTTTCCATGGGAAAAAGAAGTCAATTTCCCCAGGGTCTGAGTGTCAGATGAAAGGTGGCCTTTGGGGCTCTAAGGAGTTGCAGCGTCCTAGTTGCTGGCAGCTTTCCTTTTGGAAGAATCCAGCACAGTTTGCAAATTTCTCGCTTGGACACTGCCCTGCCTGCCAGGCCAAATGGCCAAAAATTGAAGGCCGTTTTCCATGGGAAAAATGTCCTTCACCCAGGGTCTCAGTAATATGTTCAAGGTGGCCTTTGAGGCTCTAAGTATTTACAGGGTCCAGGTTGCTGCCAGCTTTCTTTTGGAAAAATCCAGCAGAGATTGCGTCATTCTAGCTTGGCTCCCCACTTTCTGCCAGGGTGAGGGGGTTGCAAACGGAGGCCATTTCCCATGGGAAGAAGAAGTCCTATCCCCAGGCTCTGGGTGTCAGATGAAAAGGTGGCCTTTGGGGCTTTGAGGACTTGCAGGGTACTTCTTACTGGCACCTTTAGATTTGGAGAAATCCAGCAAAGATTGCAAATATATTGCTGGGCCCCACCCTCTTGGTCAGGGCGAGAGGCGTCAAATGCAGGCCATTTTCCATGGGGAAAATGAAGTCATTGGCCCAGGTCTGGGCATCAGATGAAAGGTGGCATCTGGATCCTAAGGACTTGCAGGGTCCTCGTTGCCAGCAGCTGTAGTTTTGGAGAAAATCAGCCAAGTTTGCCAATTTCCCACAGGGAACGATGCAGATGGCCAGGTCGAGCAACCTCAAACTGACCCCATTTTCCATGGGGAAAATGAAGTCACGTCTCCAGGGTCTAGGAATCAATGAAAGGTGGCTTTTGGTGCTCAAAGGACTTGCAGATTACTTCTCACTGGGAGCTTTATATTTTGAGAAATGCAGCAAAGATTTCAAATTTCTTGCTGGACCCGACACTATTGCTCAGGGCGAGAGGCCAGAAATGGAGGCCATTTTCCATGGGGAAAATGAAGTCATTGGCCCAGGGTCTGGGTATCAGATGAAAGGTGGCATCTGGGACCTTAAGGACTTGCAGGGTCCTCGTTGCCAGCAGCTTTAGTTTTGGAGAAAATCAGCCAAGTTTGCCAATTTCCGCACAGGGAACGATGCCGATGGCCAGGCCGAGTGTCCTCAAACTGACCCCATTTTCCATGGGGAAAATGAAGTCATGTCCCCAGGGTCTGGGTATCAATGAAAGGTGGCTTTTGGGCCTCTAAGGACTTGCAAGCTCCTAGTTGCTGCCAGCTTTAGTTGTGGAGGAATCCAGCCAAGGTTAAAAATTTCTCACTGGGCACTGCCCTGTTGGCCAGGGCACGTGGCTGCAAGAGTTGCCATTTTGCATGGGAAAAAGAAGTTCCTTTCCCAGGGTCTGAGTGTCAGATGAAAGGTGGCCTTTGGGGGCTCTAAGGACTTGCAGGGTACTACTTACTGGCTATAGTAGAGGAAATGTATTGTATTTGAATATCTGTATAGAGGCTTTGCCCCAGAGCTCCGGGTTGTCCTTGATGGGCTGCAGCTGGGGACCATTGAAGAGAACTGGGATAAAAGGGGGCGGGTTAGCCATTCAGGGAGAGCCTTGAAGGAGCCCTGAACTGGGAAAGAACAGCATGCAGACGAAAGCGTCTGTGCTGTGAAGATCTGCAGCCATAAGAACACACCGAGGAGGTATGGACTTTAGAAATCTGATAACAGCATTATGGGACTCTAGAGAAATAGAACAATGACAAGTGCAGCAGCTTTAGATTTGGAGAAATCCAGCAACGATTGCAAATTTCTTGCTGGGCCCCACCCTGTTGGTCAGGGTGAGAGGCCAGAAATGGAGGCCATTTCCATGGGCAAAATGAAGTCATTGCCCAGGGTCTGCGTATCAGGTGAAAGGTGGCTTTTGGGGCTCTAAGGACTGGCAGCGTCCTCGTTGCTGGCAGCTTTCCTTTTGGAAGAATCAGCACAGTTTGCAAATTTCTCGCTTGACACTGCCCTGCCTGCCAGGCAAATGGCCAAAATTGAAGGCCATTTTCCATGGGAAAAATGTCCTTCACCCAGGGTCTCAGTAATATGTTCAAGGTGGCCTTTGAGGCTCTAAGTATTACAGGGTCCAGGTTGCTGCCAGCTTTTCTTTTGGAAAAATCCAGCAGAGATTGCGTCATTCTAGCTTGGCTCCCCACTTTCTGCCAGGGTGAGGGGCTGCAAACGGAGGCCATTTCCCATGGGAAAAAAGAGTCCTATCCCAAGGGCCTGGGTGTCAGATGAAAGGTGGCCTTTGGGGGCTTTAAGGACTTGCAGGGGTACTTCTTACTGGCACCTTTAGATTTGGAGAAATCCAGCAAAGATTGCAAATATATTGCTAGGCCCCACCCTCTTGGTCAGGGCGAGAGGCGTCAAATGGAGGCCATGTTCCATGGGGAAGAATGAAGTCATTGGTCCCAGGGTCTGGGTATCAGATGAAAGGTGGCATCTGGGACCTTAAGGACTTGCAGGGTCCTCGTTGCCAGCAGCTTTAGTTTTGGAGAAAATCAGCCAAGTTTGCCACTTTCCCACAGGGAACGATGCAGATGGCCAGGCCGAGTGGCCTCAAACTGACCCCATTTTCCATGGGGGAAAAGAAGTCCTTTTCCAGAGTCTGGGTATCAATGAAAGGTGGCCTTTGGGGATCTAAGGACTTGCAAGCTCCTTGTTGCCGGCAGCTTTAGTTGTGGAAGAATGCAGCCAAGTTTTAAAATTTCTCACTGGGCATTGCCCTGTTGGCCAGGGCACATGGCTGCAAATGGTTGCCATTTTCCATGGGAAAAAGAAGTCATTTCCCCAGGGTCTGAGTGTCAGATGAAAGGTGGCCTTTGGGGCTCTAAGGAGTTGCAGCGTCCTAGTTGCTGGCAGCTTTCCTTTTGGAAGAATCCAGCACAGTTTGCAAAATTTCTCGCTTGACACTGCCCTGCCTGCCAGGCAAATGGCCAAAATTGAAGGCCATTTTCCATGGGAAAAATGTCCTTCACCCAGGGTCTCAGTAATATGTTCAAGGTGGCCTTTGAGGCTCTAAGTATTTACAGGGTCCAGGTTGCTGCCAGCTTTTCTTTTGGAAAAATCCCAGCAGAGATTGCGTCATTCTAGCTTGGCTCCCCACTTTCTGCCAGGGTGAGGGGCTGCAAACGGAGGCCATTTCCATGGGAAGAAGAAGTCCTATCCCCAGGCTCTGGGTGTCAGATGAAAGGTGGCCTTTGGGGCTTTGAGGACTTGCAGGGTACTTCTACTGGCACTTTAGATTTGGAGAAATCCAGCAAAGATTGCAAATATATTGCTGGGCCCCACCCTCTTGGTCAGGGCGAGAGGCGTCAAATGCAGGCCATTTTCCATGGGGAAAATGAAGTCATTGGCCCAGGTCTGGGTATCAGATGAAAGGTGGCATCTGGATCCCTAAGGACTTGCAGGGTCCTCGTTGCCAGCAGCTGTAGTTTTGGAGAAAATCAGCCAAGTTTGCCAATTTCCCACAGGGAACGATGCAGATGGCCAGGTCGAGCACCTCAAACTGACCCCATTTTCCATGGGGGAAAATGAAGTCACGTCTCCAGGGTCTAGGAATCAATGAAAAGGTGGCTTTTGGTGCTCAAAGGACTTGCAGATTACTTCTCACTGGGAGCTTTATATTTTGAGAAATGCAGCAAAGGATTTCAAATTTCTTGCTGGACCCGACACTATTGCTCAGGGCGAGAGGCCAGAAATGGAGGCCATTTTTCCATGGGGAAAATGAAGTCATTGGCCCAGGGTCTGGGTATCAGATGAAAGGTGGCATCTGGACCTTAAGGACTTGCAGGGTCCTCGTTGCCAGCAGCTTTAGTTTTGGAGAAAATCAGCCAAGTTTGCCAATTTCCCACAGGGAATGATGCCGATGGCCAGGCCGAGTGTCCTCAAACTGAACCAATTTTCCCATGGGGAAAATGAAGTCATGTCCCCAGGGTCTGGGTATCAATGAAAGGTGGCTTTTGGCCTCTAAGGACTTGCAAGCTCCTAGTTGCTGCCAGCTTTAGTTGTGGAGGAATCCAGCCAAGGTTAAAATTTCTCACTGGGCACTGCCCTGTTGGCCAGGGCACGTGGCTGCAAAGAGTTGCCATTTTGCATGGGAAAAAAGAAGTTCCTTTCCCAGGGTCTGAGTGTCAGATGAAAGGTGGCCTTTGGGGCTCTAAGGACTTGCAGGGTACTACTTACTGGCTATAGTAGAGGAAATGTATTGTATTTGAATATCTGTATAGAGGCTTTGCCCCAGAGCTCCGGGTTGTCCTTGATGGGCTGCAGCTGGGACCATTGAAGAGAACTGGGATAAAAGGGGGCGCGTAGCCATTCAGGGAGAGCCTTGAAGGAGCCCTGAACCTGGGAAAGAACAGCATGCAGAAGAAAGCGTCTGTGCTGTGAAGATCTGCAGCCATAAGAACACACCGAGGAGGTATGGACTTTAGAAATCTGATAACAGCATTATGTGACTCTAGAGAAATAGAACAATAACATGTGGCAGCAGCTTTAGATTTGGAGAAATCCAGCAACGATTGCAAATTTCTTGCTGGGCCCCACCCTGTTGGTCAGGGTGAGAGGCCAGAAATGGAGGCCATTTTCCATGGGCAAAATGAAGTCATTGGCCCAGGGTCTGCGTATCAGGTGAAAGGTGGCTTTTGGGGCTCTAAGGACTGGCAGCGTCCTCGTTGCTGGCAGCTTTCCTTTTGGAAGAATCCAGCACAGTTTGCAAATTTCTCGCTTGACACTACCCTGCCTGCCAGGCCAAATGGCCAAAATTGAAGGCCATTTTCCATGGGAAAAATGTCCTTCACCCAGGGTCTCAGTAATATGTTCAAGGTGGCCTTTGAGGCTCTAAGTATTTACAGGGTCCAGGTTGCTGCCAGCTTTTCTTTTGGAAAAATCCAGCAGAGATTGCGTCATTCTAGCTTGGCTCCCCACTTTCTGCCAGGGTGAGGGGCTGCAAACGGAGGCCATTTCCCATGGGAAAAAGAAGTCCTATCCCAAGGGCCTGGGTGTCAGATGAAAGGTGGCCTTTGGGGCTTTAAGGACTTGCAGGGTAATTCTTACTGGCACCTTTAGATTTGGAGAAATCCAGCAAAGATTGCAAATATATTGCTAGGCCCCACCCTCTTGGTCAGGGCGAGAGGCGTCAAATGGAGGCCATTTTCCATGGGGAAAATGAAGTCATTGGCCCAGGGTCTGGGTATCAGATGAAAGGTGGCATCTGGGACCTTAAGGACTTGCAGGGTCCTCGTTGCCAGCAGCTTTAGTTTTGGAGAAAATCAGCCAAGTTTGCCACTTTCCCACAGGGAACAATGCAGATGGCCAGGCCGAGTGGCCTCAAACTGACCCCATTTTCCATGGGGAAAAGAAGTCCTTTTCCAGAGTCTGGGTATCAATGAAAGGTGGCCTTTGGGGATCTAAGGACTTGCAGGGTCCTCGTTGCCGGCAGCTTTAGTTGTGGAAGAATGCAGCCAAGTTTTAAAATTTCTCACTGGGCATTGCCCTGTTGGCCAGGGCACATGGCTGCAAATGGTTGCCATTTTCCATGGGAAAAAGAAGTCATTTCCCCAGGGTCTGAGTGTCAGATGAAAGGTGGCCTTTGGGGCTCTAAGGAGTTGCAGCGTCCTAGTTGCTGGCAGCTTTCCTTTTGGAAGAATCCAGCACAGTTTGCAAATTTCTCGCTTGACACTGCCCTGCCTGCCAGGCCAAATGGCCAAAATTGAAGGCCATTTTCCATGGGAAAAATGTCCTTCACCCAGGGTCTCAGTAATATGTTCAAGGTGGCCTTTGAGGCTCTAAGTATTTACAGGGTCCAGGTTGCTGCCAGCTTTTCTTTTGGAAAAATCCAGCAGAGATTGCGTCATTCTAGCTTGGCTCCCCACTTTCTGCCAGGGTGAGGGGCTGCAAACGGAGGCCATTTCCCATGGGAAGAAGAAGTCCTATCCCCAGGCTCTGGGTGTCAGATGAAAGGTGGCCTTTGGGGCTTTGAGGACTTGCAGGGTACTTCTTACTGGCACCTTTAGATTTGGAGAAATCCAGCAAAGATTGCAAATATATTGCTGGGCCCCACCCTCTTGGTCAGGGCGAGAGGCGTCAAATGCAGGCCATTTTCCATGGGGAAAATGAAGTCATTGGCCCAGGGTCTGGGTATCAGATGAAAGGTGGCATCTGGATCCCTAAGGACTTGCAGGGTCCTCGTTGCCAGCAGCTGTAGTTTTGGAGAAAATCAGCCAAGTTTGCCAATTTCCCACAGGGAACGATGCAGATGGCCAGGTCGAGCAACCTCAAACTGACCCCATTTTCCATGGGGAAAATGAAGTCACGTCTCCAGGGTCTAGGAATCAATGAAAGGTGGCTTTTGGTGCTCAAAGGACTTGCAGATTACTTCTCACTGGGAGCTTTATATTTTGAGAAATGCAGCAAAGATTTCAAATTTCTTGCTGGACCCGACACTATTGCTCAGGGCGAGAGGCCAGAAATGGAGGCCATTTTCCATGGGGAAAATGAAGTCATTGGCCCAGGGTCTGGGTATCAGATGAAAGGTGGCATCTGGGACCTTAAGGACTTGCAGGGTCCTCGTTGCCAGCAGCTTTAGTTTTGGAGAAAATCAGCCAAGTTTGCCAATTTCCCACAGGGAATGATGCCGATGGCCAGGCCGAGTGTCCTCAAACTGAACCAATTTTCCATGGGGAAAATGAAGTCATGTCCCCAGGGTCTGGGTATCAATGAAAGGTGGCTTTTGGGCCTCTAAGGACTTGCAAGCTCCTAGTTGCTGCCAGCTTTAGTTGTGGAGGAATCCAGCCAAGGTTAAAAATTTCTCACTGGGCACTGCCCTGTTGGCCAGGGCACGTGGCTGCAAAGAGTTGCCATTTTGCATGGGAAAAAGAAGTTCCTTTCCCCAGGGTCTGAGTGTCAGATGAAAGGTGGCCTTTGGGGCTCTAAGGACTTGCAGGGTACTACTTACTGGCTATAGTAGAGGAAATGTATTGTATTTGAATATCTGTATAGAGGCTTTGCCCCAGAGCTCCGGGTTGTCCTTGATGGGCTGCAGCTGGGACCATTGAAGAGAACTGGGATAAAAGGGGGCGGCGTAGCCATTCAGGGAGAGCCTTGAAGGAGCCCTGAACTGGGAAAGAACAGCATGCAGAAGAAAGCGTCTGTGCTGTGAAGATCTGCAGCCATAAGAACACACCGAGGAGGTATGGACTTTAGAAATCTGATAACAGCATTATGTGACTCTAGAGAAATAGAACAATAACATGTGGCAGCAGCTTTAGATTTGGAGAAATCCAGCAACGATTGCAAATTTCTTGCTGGGCCCCACCCTGTTGGTCAGGGTGAGAGGCCAGAAATGGAGGCCATTTTCCATGGGCAAAATGAAGTCATTGGCCCAGGGTCTGCGTATCAGGTGAAAGGTGGCTTTTGGGGCTCTAAGGACTGGCAGCGTCCTCGTTGCTGGCAGCTTTCCTTTTGGAAGAATCCAGCACAGTTTGCAAATTTCTCGCTTGACACTACCCTGCCTGCCAGGCCAAATGGCCAAAATTGAAGGCCATTTTCCATGGGAAAAATGTCCTTCACCCAGGGTCTCAGTAATATGTTCAAGGTGGCCTTTGAGGCTCTAAGTATTTACAGGGTCCAGGTTGCTGCCAGCTTTTCTTTTGGAAAAATCCAGCAGAGATTGCGTCATTCTAGCTTGGCTCCCCACTTTCTGCCAGGGTGAGGGGCTGCAAACGGAGGCCATTTCCCATGGGAAAAAGAAGTCCTATCCCAAGGGCCTGGGTGTCAGATGAAAGGTGGCCTTTGGGGCTTTAAGGACTTGCAGGGTACTTCTTACTGGCACCTTTAGATTTGGAGAAATCCAGCAAAGATTGCAAATATATTGCTAGGCCCCACCCTCTTGGTCAGGGCGAGAGGCGTCAAATGGAGGCCATTTTCCATGGGGAAAATGAAGTCATTGGCCCAGGGTCTGGGTATCAGATGAAAGGTGGCATCTGGAGCCCTAAGGACTTGCAGGGTCCTCGTTGCCAGCATCTTTAGTTTTGGAGAAAATCATCCAAGTTTTCCAATTTCCCACAGGGAACGATGCAGATGGCCAGGGCAAGTGGCCCCAGACTGACCCCATTTTCCATGGGGAAAATGAAGTCACGTCTCCAGGGTCTGGGAATCAATGAAAGGTGGCTTTTGGAGCTCTAAGAACTTGCAAGCTCTTAGTTGTTGGCACTTTTAGTTGTGTAGAAATCCAGCAAAGATTGCAAATTTCTTGCTGGGCACCACCCTATCGGTCAGGGCGAGTGGCCCAAAATGGAGGCCATGTTCCATGGGGAAAATGAAATCATTGGCCCAGGGTCTGGGTATCAGATGAAAGGTGGCATCTGGGACCTTAAGGACTTGCAGGGTCCTCGTTGCCAGCAGCTTTAGTTTTGGAGAAAATCAGCCAAGTTTGCCAATTTCCCACAGGGAACGATGCAGATGGCCAGGCCGAGTGGCCTCAAACTGACCCCATTTTCCATGGGGAAAAGAAATCCTTTTCCAGAGTCTGGGTATCAATGAAAGGTGGCCTTTGGGGATCTAAGGACTTGCAGGGTCCTCGTTGCCGGCAGCTTTAGTTGTGGAAGAATGCAGCCAAGTTTTAAAATTTCTCACTGGGCATTGCCCTGTTGGCCAGGGCACATGGCTGCAAATGGTTGCCATTTTCCATGGGAAAAAGAAGTCATTTCCCCAGGGTCTGAGTGTCAGATGAAAGGTGGCCTTTGGGGCTCTAAGGAGTTGCAGCGTCCTAGTTGCTGGCAGCTTTCCTTTTGGAAGAATCCAGCACAGTTTGCAAATTTCTCGCTTGACACTGCCCTGCCTGCCAGGCCAAATGGCCAAAATTGAAGGCCATTTTCCATGGGAAAAATGTCCTTCACCCAGGGTCTCAGTAATATGTTCAAGGTGGCCTTTGAGGCTCTAAGTATTTACAGGGTCCAGGTTGCTGCCAGCTTTTCTTTTGGAAAAATCCAGCAGAGATTGCGTCATTCTAGCTTGGCTCCCCACTTTCTGCCAGGGTGAGGGGCTGCAAACGGAGGCCATTTCCCATGGGAAGAAGAAGTCCTATCCCCAGGCTCTGGGTGTCAGATGAAAGGTGGCCTTTGGGGCTTTGAGGACTTGCAGGGTACTTCTTACTGGCACCTTTAGATTTGGAGAAATCCAGCAAAGATTGCAAATATATTGCTGGGCCCCACCCTCTTGGTCAGGGCGAGAGGCGTCAAATGCAGGCCATTTTCCATGGGGAAAATGAAGTCATTGGCCCAGGGTCTGGGTATCAGATGAAAGGTGGCATCTGGATCCCTAAGGACTTGCAGGGTCCTCGTTGCCAGCAGCTGTAGTTTTGGAGAAAATCAGCCAAGTTTGCCAATTTCCCACAGGGAACGATGCAGATGGCCAGGTCGAGCAACCTCAAACTGACCCCATTTTCCATGGGGAAAAGAAGTCCTTTTCCAGAGTCTGGGTATCAATGAAAGGTGGCCTTTGGGGATCTAAGGACTTGCAAGCTCCTTGTTGCCGGCAGCTTTAGTTGTGGAAGAATGCAGCCAAGTTTTAAAATTTCTCACTGGGCATTGCCCTGTTGGCCAGGGCACATGGCTGCAAATGGTTGCCATTTTCCATGGGAAAAAGAAGTCATTTCCCCAGGGTCTGAGTGTCAGATGAAAGGTGGCCTTTGGGGCTCTAAGGAGTTGCAGCGTCCTAGTTGCTGGCAGCTTTCCTTTTGGAAGAATCCAGCACAGTTTGCAAATTTCTCGCTTGACACTGCCCTGCCTGCCAGGCCAAATGGCCAAAATTGAAGGCCATTTTCCATGGGAAAAATGTCCTTCACCCAGGGTCTCAGTAATATGTTCAAGGTGGCCTTTGAGGCTCTAAGTATTTACAGGGTCCAGGTTGCTGCCAGCTTTTCTTTTGGAAAAATCCAGCAGAGATTGCGTCATTCTAGCTTGGCTCCCCACTTTCTGCCAGGGTGAGGGGCTGCAAACGGAGGCCATTTCCCATGGGAAGAAGAAGTCCTATCCCCAGGCTCTGGGTGTCAGATGAAAGGTGGCCTTTGGGGCTTTGAGGACTTGCAGGGTACTTCTTACTGGCACCTTTAGATTTGGAGAAATCCAGCAAAGATTGCAAATATATTGCTGGGCCCCACCCTCTTGGTCAGGGCGAGAGGCGTCAAATGCAGGCCATTTTCCATGGGGAAAATGAAGTCATTGGCCCAGGGTCTGGGTATCAGATGAAAGGTGGCATCTGGATCCCTAAGGACTTGCAGGGTCCTCGTTGCCAGCAGCTGTAGTTTTGGAGAAAATCAGCCAAGTTTGCCAATTTCCCACAGGGAACGATGCAGATGGCCAGGTCGAGCAACCTCAAACTGACCCCATTTTCCATGGGGAAAATGAAGTCACGTCTCCAGGGTCTAGGAATCAATGAAAGGTGGCTTTTGGTGCTCAAAGGACTTGCAGATTACTTCTCACTGGGAGCTTTATATTTTGAGAAATGCAGCAAAGATTTCAAATTTCTTGCTGGACCCGACACTATTGCTCAGGGCGAGAGGCCAGAAATGGAGGCCATTTTCCATGGGGAAAATGAAGTCATTGGCCCAGGGTCTGGGTATCAGATGAAAGGTGGCATCTGGGACCTTAAGGACTTGCAGGGTCCTCGTTGCCAGCAGCTTTAGTTTTGGAGAAAATCAGCCAAGTTTGCCAATTTCACACAGGGAACGATGCCGATGGCCAGGCCGAGTGTCCTCAAACTGAACCAATTTTCCATGGGGAAAATGAAGTCATGTCCCCAGGGTCTGGGTATCAATGAAAGGTGGCTTTTGGGCCTCTAAGGACTTGCAAGCTCCTAGTTGCTGCCAGCTTTAGTTGTGGAGGAATCCAGCCAAGGTTAAAAATTTCTCACTGGGCACTGCCCTGTTGGCCAGGGCACGTGGCTGCAAAGAGTTGCCATTTTGCATGGGAAAAAGAAGTTCCTTTCCCCAGGGTCTGAGTGTCAGATGAAAGGTGGCCTTTGGGGCTCTAAGGACTTGCAGGGTACTACTTACTGGCTATAGTAGAGGAAATGTATTGTATTTGAATATCTGTATAGAGGCTTTGCCCCAGAGCTCCGGGTTGTCCTTGATGGGCTGCAGCTGTGAGCATTGAAGAGAACTGGGATAAAAGGGGGCGGGTTAGCCATTCAGGGAGAGCCTTGAAGGAGCCCTGAACTGGGAAAGAACAGCATGCAGAAGAAAGCGTCTGTGCTGTGAAGATCTGCAGCCATAAGAACACACCGAGGAGGTATGGACTTTAGAAATCTGATAACAGCATGATGGGACTCTAGAGAAATAGAACAATAACAAGTGGCAGCAGCTTTAGATTTGGAGAAATCCAGCAACGATTGCAAATTTCTTGCTGGGCCCCACCCTGTTGGTCAGGGTGAGAGGCCAGAAATGGAGGCCATTTTCCATGGGCAAAATGAAGTCATTGGCCCAGGGTCTGCGTATCAGGTGAAAGGTGGCTTTTGGGGCTCTAAGGACTGGCAGCGTCCTCGTTGCTGGCAGCTTTCCTTTTGGAAGAATCCAGCACAGTTTGCAAATTTCTCGCTTGACACTACCCTGCCTGCCAGGCCAAATGGCCAAAATTGAAGGCCATTTTCCATGGGAAAAATGTCCTTCACCCAGGGTCTCAGTAATATGTTCAAGGTGGCCTTTGAGGCTCTAAGTATTTACAGGGTCCAGGTTGCTGCCAGCTTTTCTTTTGGAAAAATCCAGCAGAGATTGCGTCATTCTAGCTTGGCTCCCCACTTTCTGCCAGGGTGAGGGGCTGCAAACGGAGGCCATTTCCCATGGGAAAAAGAAGTCCTATCCCAAGGGCCTGGGTGTCAGATGAAAGGTGGCCTTTGGGGCTTTAAGGACTTGCAGGGTAATTCTTACTGGCACCTTTAGATTTGGAGAAATCCAGCAAAGATTGCAAATATATTGCTAGGCCCCACCCTCTTGGTCAGGGCGAGAGGCGTCAAATGGAGGCCATTTTCCATGGGGAAAATGAAGTCATTGGCCCAGGGTCTGGGTATCAGATGAAAGGTGGCATCTGGGACCTTAAGGACTTGCAGGGTCCTCGTTGCCAGCAGCTTTAGTTTTGGAGAAAATCAGCCAAGTTTGCCACTTTCCCACAGGGAACGATGCAGATGGCCAGGCCGAGTGGCCTCAAACTGACCCCATTTTCCATGGGGAAAAGAAGTCCTTTTCCAGAGTCTGGGTATCAATGAAAGGTGGCCTTTGGGGATCTAAGGACTTGCAGGGTCCTCGTTGCCAGCAGCTTTAGTTGTGGAAGAATGCAGCCAAGTTTTAAAATTTCTCACTGGGCATTGCCCTGTTGGCCAGGGCACATGGCTGCAAATGGTTGCCATTTTCCATGGGAAAAAGAAGTCATTTCCCCAGGGTCTGAGTGTCAGATGAAAGGTGGCCTTTGGGGCTCTAAGGAGTTGCAGCGTCCTAGTTGCTGGCAGCTTTCCTTTTGGAAGAATCCAGCACAGTTTGCAAATTTCTCGCTTGACACTGCCCTGCCTGCCAGGCCAAATGGCCAAAATTGAAGGCCATTTTCCATGGGAAAAATGTCCTTCACCCAGGGTCTCAGTAATATGTTCAAGGTGGCCTTTGAGGCTCTAAGTATTTACAGGGTCCAGGTTGCTGCCAGCTTTTCTTTTGGAAAAATCCAGCAGAGATTGCGTCATTCTAGCTTGGCTCCCCCCTTTCTGCCAGGGTGAGGGGCTGCAAACGGAGGCCATTTCCCATGGGAAGAAGAAGTCCTATCCCCAGGCTCTGGGTGTCAGATGAAAGGTGGCCTTTGGGGCTTTGAGGACTTGCAGGGTACTTCTTACTGGCACCTTTAGATTTGGAGAAATCCAGCAAAGATTGCAAATATATTGCTGGGCCCCACCCTCTTGGTCAGGGCGAGAGGCGTCAAATGCAGGCCATTTTCCATGGGGAAAATGAAGTCATTGGCCCAGGGTCTGGGTATCAGATGAAAGGTGGCATCTGGATCCCTAAGGACTTGCAGGGTCCTCGTTGCCAGCAGCTGTAGTTTTGGAGAAAATCAGCCAAGTTTGCCAATTTCCCACAGGGAACGATGCAGATGGCCAGGTCGAGCAACCTCAAACTGACCCCATTTTCCATGGGGAAAATGAAGTCACGTCTCCAGGGTCTAGGAATCAATGAAAGGTGGCTTTTGGTGCTCAAAGGACTTGCAGATTACTTCTCACTGGGAGCTTTATATTTTGAGAAATGCAGCAAAGATTTCAAATTTCTTGCTGGACCCGACACTATTGCTCAGGGCGAGAGGCCAGAAATGGAGGCCATTTTCCATGGGGAAAATGAAGTCATTGGCCCAGGGTCTGGGTATCAGATGAAAGGTGGCATCTGGGACCTTAAGGACTTGCAGGGTCCTCGTTGCCAGCAGCTTTAGTTTTGGAGAAAATCAGCCAAGTTTGCCAATTTCCCACAGGGAATGATGCCGATGGCCAGGCCGAGTGTCCTCAAACTGAACCAATTTTCCATGGGGAAAATGAAGTCATGTCCCCAGGGTCTGGGTATCAATGAAAGGTGGCTTTTGGGCCTCTAAGGACTTGCAAGCTCCTAGTTGCTGCCAGCTTTAGTTGTGGAGGAATCCAGCCAAGGTTAAAAATTTCTCACTGGGCACTGCCCTGTTGGCCAGGGCACGTGGCTGCAAAGAGTTGCCATTTTGCATGGGAAAAAGAAGTTCCTTTCCCCAGGGTCTGAGTGTCAGATGAAAGGTGGCCTTTGGGGCTCTAAGGACTTGCAGGGTACTACTTACTGGCTATAGTAGAGGAAATGTATTGTATTTGAATATCTGTATAGAGGCTTTGCCCCAGAGCTCCGGGTTGTCCTTGATGGGCTGCAGCTGGGACCATTGAAGAGAACTGGGATAAAAGGGGGCGGCGTAGCCATTCAGGGAGAGCCTTGAAGGAGCCCTGAACTGGGAAAGAACAGCATGCAGAAGAAAGCGTCTGTGCTGTGAAGATCTGCAGCCATAAGAACACACCGAGGAGGTATGGACTTTAGAAATCTGATAACAGCATTATGGGACTCTAGAGAAATAGAACAATAACAAGTGGCAGCAGCTTTAGATTTGGAGAAATCCAGCAAAGCTTGCAAATTTCTTGCTGGGCCCCACCCTGTTGGTCAGGGTGAGAGGCCAGAAATGGAGGCCATTTTCCATGGGCAAAATGAAGTCATTGGCCCAGGGTCTGCGTATCAGGTGAAAGGTGGCTTTTGGGGCTCTAAGGACTGGCAGCGTCCTCGTTGCTGGCAGCTTTCCTTTTGGAAGAATCCAGCACAGTTTGCAAATTTCTCGCTTGACACTGCCCTGCCTGCCAGGCCAAATGGCCAAAATTGAAGGCCATTTTCCATGGGAAAAATGTCCTTCACCCAGGGTCTCAGTAATATGTTCAAGGTGGCCTTTGAGGCTCTAAGTATTTACAGGGTCCAGGTTGCTGCCAGCTTTTCTTTTGGAAAAATCCAGCAGAGATTGCGTCATTCTAGCTTGGCTCCCCACTTTCTGCCAGGGTGAGGGGCTGCAAACGGAGGCCATTTCCCATGGGAAAAAGAAGTCCTATCCCAAGGGCCTGGGTGTCAGATGAAAGGTGGCCTTTGGGGCTTTAAGGACTTGCAGGGTACTTCTTACTGGCACCTTTAGATTTGGAGAAATCCAGCAAAGATTGCAAATATATTGCTAGGCCCCACCCTCTTGGTTAGGGCGAGAGGCGTCAAATGCAGGCCATTTTCTATGGGGAAAATGAAGTCATTGGCCCAGGGTCTGGGTATCAGATGAAAGGTGGCATCTGGATCCCTAAGGACTTGCAGGGTCCTCGTTGCCAGCAGCTGTAGTTTTGGAGAAAATCAGCCAAGTTTGCCAATTTCCCACAGGGAATGATGCAGATGGCCAGGTCGAGCAACCTCAAACTGACCCCATTTTCCATGGGGAAAATGAAGTCACGTCTCCAGGGTCTAGGAATCAATGAAAGGTGGCTTTTGGTGCTCAAAGGACTTGCAGATTACTTCTCACTGGGAGCTTTATATTTTGAGAAGTGCAGCAAAGTTTTCAAATTTCTTGCTGGACCCGACACTATTGCTCAGGGCGAGAGGCCAGAAATGGAGGCCATTTTCCATGGGGAAAATGAAGTCATTGGCCCAGGGTCTGGGTATCAGATGAAAGGTGGCATCTGGGACCTTAAGGACTTGCAGGGTCCTCGTTGCCAGCAGCTTTAGTTTTGGAGAAAATCAGCCAAGTTTGCCAATTTCACACAGGGAACGATGCAGATGGCCAGGCCGAGTGTCCTAAACTGAACCAATTTTCCATGGGGAAAATGAAGTCATGTCCCCAGGGTCTGGGTATCAATGAAAGGTGGCTTTTGGGCCTCTAAGGACTTGCAAGCTCCTAGTTGCTGCCAGCTTTAGTTGTGGAGGAATCCAGCCAAGGTTTAAAATTTCTCACTGGGCACTGCCCTGTTGGCCAGGGCACGTGGCTGCAAAGAGTTGCCATTTTGCATGGGAAAAAGAAGTTCCTTTCCCCAGGGTCTGAGTGTCAGATGAAAGGTGGCCTTTGGGGCTCTAAGGACTTGCAGGGTACTACTTACTGGCTATAGTAGAGGAAATGTATTGTATTTGAATATCTGTATAGAGGCTTTGCCCCAGAGCTCCGGGTTGTCCTTGATGGGCTGCAGCTGGGACCATTGAAGAGAACTGGGATAAAAGGGGGCGGCTTAGCCATTCAGGGAGAGCCTTGAAGGAGCCCTGAACTGGGAAAGAACAGCATGCAGAAGAAAGCGTCTGTGCTGTGAAGATCTGCAGCCATAAGAACACACCGAGGAGGTATGGACTTTAGAAATCTGATAACAGCATGATGGGACTCTAGAGAAATAGAACAATAACAAGTGGCAGCAGCTTTAGATTTGGAGAAATCCAGCAACGATTGCAAATTTCTTGCTGGGCACCACCCTGTTGGTCAGGGTGAGAGGCCAGAAATGGAGGCCATTTTCCATGGGCAAAATGAAGTCATTGGCCCAGGGTCTGCGTATCAGGTGAAAGGTGGCTTTTGGGGCTCTAAGGACTGGCAGCGTCCTCGTTGCTGGCAGCTTTCCTTTTGGAAGAATCCAGCACAGTTTGCAAATTTCTCGCTTGACACTACCCTGCCTGCCAGGCCAAATGGCCAAAATTGAAGGCCATTTTCCATGGGAAAAATGTCCTTCACCCAGGGTCTCAGTAATATGTTCAAGGTGGCCTTTGAGGCTCTAAGTATTTACAGGGTCCAGGTTGCTGCCAGCTTTTCTTTTGGAAAAATCCAGCAGAGATTGCGTCATTCTAGCTTGGCTCCCCACTTTCTGCCAGGGTGAGGGGCTGCAAACGGAGGCCATTTCCCATGGGAAAAAGAAGTCCTATCCCAAGGGCCTGGGTGTCAGATGAAAGGTGGCCTTTGGGGCTTTAAGGACTTGCAGGGCACTTCTTACTGGCACCTTTAGATTTGGAGAAATCCAGCAAAGATTGCAAATATATTGCTAGGCCCCACCCTCTTGGTCAGGGCGAGAGGCGTCAAATGGAGGCCATGTTCCATGGGGAAAATGAAGTCATTGGCCCAGGGTCTGGGTATCAGATGAAAGGTGGCATCTGGAGCCCTAAGGACTTGCAGGGTCCTCGTTGCCAGCATCTTTAGTTTTGGAGAAAATCATCCAAGTTTGCCAATTTCCCACAGGGAACGATGCAGATGGCCAGGGCAAGTGGCCCCAGACTGACCCCATTTTCCATGGGGAAAATGAAGTCACGTCTCCAGGGTCTGGGAATCAATGAAAGGTGGCTTTTGGAGCTCTAAGAACTTGCAAGCTCTTAGTTGTTGGCACTTTTAGTTGTGTAGAAATCCAGCAAAGATTGCAAATTTCTTGCTGGGCACCACCCTATCGGTCAGGGCGAGTGGCCCAAAATGGAGGCCATGTTCCATGGGGAAAATGAAATCATTGGCCCAGGGTCTGGGTATCAGATGAAAGGTGGCATCTGGGACCTTAAGGACTTGCAGGGTCCTCGTTGCCAGCAGCTTTAGTTTTGGAGAAAATCAGCCAAGTTTGCCAATTTCCCACAGGGAACGATGCAGATGGCCAGGCCGAGTGGCCTCAAACTGACCCCATTTTCCATGGGGAAAAGAAGTCCTTTTCCAGAGTCTGGGTATCAATGAAAGGTGGCCTTTGGGGATCTAAGGACTTGCAGGGTCCTGGTTGCCGGCAGCTTTAGTTGTGGAAGAATGCAGCCAAGTTTTAAAATTTCTCACTGGGCATTGCCCTGTTGGCCAGGGCACATGGCTGCAAATGGTTGCCATTTTCCATGGGAAAAAGAAGTCATTTCCCCAGGGTCTGAGTGTCAGATGAAAGGTGGCCTTTGGGGCTCTAAGGAGTTGCAGCGTCCTAGTTGCTGGCAGCTTTCCTTTTGGAAGAATCCAGCACAGTTTGCAAATTTCTCGCTTGACACTGCCCTGCCTGCCAGGCCAAATGGGCAAAATTGAAGGCCATTTTCCATGGGAAAAATGTCCTTCACCCAGGGTCTCAGTAATATGTTCAAGGTGGCCTTTGAGGCTCTAAGTATTTACAGGGTCCAGGTTGCTGCCAGCTTTTCTTTTGGAAAAATCCAGCAGAGATTGCGTCATTCTAGCTTGGCTCCCCACTTTCTGCCAGGGTGAGGGGCTGCAAACGGAGGCCATTTCCCATGGGAAAAAGAAGTCCTATCCCAAGGGCCTGGGTGTCAGATGAAAGGTGGCCTTTGGGGCTTTAAGGACTTGCAGGGTACTTCTTACTGGCACCTTTAGATTTGGAGAAATCCAGCAAAGATTGCAAATATATTGCTAGGCCCCACCCTCTTGGTCAGGGCGAGAGGCGTCAAATGCAGGCCATTTTCTATGGGGAAAATGAAGTCATTGGCCCAGGGTCTGGGTATCAGATGAAAGGTGGCATCTGGATCCCTAAGGACTTGCAGGGTCCTCGTTGCCAGCAGCTGTAGTTTTGGAGAAAATCAGCCAAGTTTGCCAATTTCCCACAGGGAATGATGCAGATGGCCAGGTCGAGCAACCTCAAACTGACCCCATTTTCCATGGGGAAAATGAAGTCACGTCTCCAGGGTCTAGGAATCAATGAAAGGTGGCTTTTGGTGCTCAAAGGACTTGCAGATTACTTCTCACTGGGAGCTTTATATTTTGAGAAGTGCAGCAAAGATTTCAAATTTCTTGCTGGACCCGACACTATTGCTCAGGGCGAGAGGCCAGAAATGGAGGCCATTTTCCATGGGGAAAATGAAGTCATTGGCCCAGGGTCTGGGTATCAGATGAAAGGTGGCATCTGGGACCTTAAGGACTTGCAGGGTCCTCGTTGCCAGCAGCTTTAGTTTTGGAGAAAATCAGCCAAGTTTGCCAATTTCCCACAGGGAACGATGCCGATGGCCAGGCCGAGTGTCCTCAAACTGAACCAATTTTCCATGGGGAAAATGAAGTCATGTCCCCAGGGTCTGGGTATCAATGAAAGGTGGCTTTTGGGCCTCTAAGGACTTGCAAGCTCCTAGTTGCTGCCAGCTTTAGTTGTGGAGGAATCCAGCCAAGGTTTAAAATTTCTCACTGGGCACTGCCCTGTTGGCCAGGGCACGTGGCTGCAAAGAGTTGCCATTTTGCATGGGAAAAAGAAGTTCCTTTCCCCAGGGTCTGAGTGTCAGAATGAAAGGTGGCCTTTGGGGCTCTAAGGACTTGCAGGGTACTACTTACTGGCTATAGTAGAGGAAATGTATTGTATTTGAATATCTGTATAGAGGCTTTGCCCCAGAGCTCCGGGTTGTCCTTGATGGGCTGCAGCTGGGACCATTGAAGAGAACTGGGATAAAAGGGGGCGGGTTAGCCATTCAGGGAGAGCCTTGAAGGAGCCCTGAACTGGGAAAGAACAGCATGCAGAAGAAAGCGTCTGTGCTGTGAAGATCTGCAGCCATAAGAACACACCGAGGAGGTATGGACTTTAGAAATCTGATAACAGCATGATGGGACTCTAGAGAAATAGAACAATAACAAGTGGCAGCAGCTTTAGATTTGGAGAAATCCAGCAACGATTGCAAATTTCTTGCTGGGCACCACCCTGTTGGTCAGGGTGAGAGGCCAGAAATGGAGGCCATTTTCCATGGGCAAAATGAAGTCATTGGCCCAGGGTCTGCGTATCAGGTGAAAGGTGGCTTTTGGGGCTCTAAGGACTGGCAGCGTCCTCGTTGCTGGCAGCTTTCCTTTTGGAAGAATCCAGCACAGTTTGCAAATTTCTCGCTTGACACTGCCCTGCCTGCCAGGCCAAATGGCCAAAATTGAAGGCCATTTTCCATGGGAAAAATGTCCTTCACCCAGGGTCTCAGTAATATGTTCAAGGTGGCCTTTGAGGCTCTAAGTATTTACAGGGTCCAGGTTGCTGCCAGCTTTTCTTTTGGAAAAATCCAGCAGAGATTGCGTCATTCTAGCTTGGCTCCCCACTTTCTGCCAGGGTGAGGGGCTGCAAACGGAGGCCATTTCCCATGGGAAAAAGAAGTCCTATCCCAAGGGCCTGGGTGTCAGATGAAAGGTGGCCTTTGGGGCTTTAAGGACTTGCAGGGTACTTCTTACTGGCACCTTTAGATTTGGAGAAATCCAGCAAAGATTGCAAATATATTGCTAGGCCCCACCCTCTTGGTCAGGGCGAGAGGCGTCAAATGGAGGCCATGTTCCATGGGGAAAATGAAGTCATTGGCCCAGGGTCTGGGTATCAGATGAAAGGTGGCATCTGGGACCTTAAGGACTTGCAGGGTCCTCGTTGCCAGCAGCTTTAGTTTTGGAGAAAATCAGCCAAGTTTGCCACTTTCCCACAGGGAACGATGCAGATGGCCAGGCCGAGTGGCCTCAAACTGACCCCATTTTCCATGGGGAAAAGAAGTCCTTTTCCAGAGTCTGGGTATCAATGAAAGGTGGCCTTTGGGGATCTAAGGACTTGCAAGCTCCTTGTTGCCGGCAGCTTTAGTTGTGGAAGAATGCAGCCAAGTTTTAAAATTTCTCACTGGGCATTGCCCTGTTGGCCAGGGCACATGGCTGCAAATGGTTGCCATTTTCCATGGGAAAAAGAAGTCATTTCCCCAGGGTCTGAGTGTCAGATGAAAGGTGGCCTTTGGGGCTCTAAGGAGTTGCAGCGTCCTAGTTGCTGGCAGCTTTCCTTTTGGAAGAATCCAGCACAGTTTGCAAATTTCTCGCTTGACACTGCCCTGCCTGCCAGGCCAAATGGCCAAAATTGAAGGCCATTTTCCATGGGAAAAATGTCCTTCACCCAGGGTCTCAGTAATATGTTCAAGGTGGCCTTTGAGGCTCTAAGTATTTACAGGGTCCAGGTTGCTGCCAGCTTTTCTTTTGGAAAAATCCAGCAGAGATTGCGTCATTCTAGCTTGGCTCCCCACTTTCTGCCAGGGTGAGGGGCTGCAAACGGAGGCCATTTCCCATGGGAAAAAGAAGTCCTATCCCAAGGGCCTGGGTGTCAGATGAAAGGTGGCCTTTGGGGCTTTAAGGACTTGCAGGGTACTTCTTACTGGCACCTTTAGATTTGGAGAAATCCAGCAAAGATTGCAAATATATTGCTAGGCCCCACCCTCTTGGTCAGGGCGAGAGGCGTCAAATGCAGGCCATTTTCTATGGGGAAAATGAAGTCATTGGCCCAGGGTCTGGGTATCAGATGAAAGGTGGCATCTGGATCCCTAAGGACTTGCAGGGTCCTCGTTGCCAGCAGCTGTAGTTTTGGAGAAAATCAGCCAAGTTTGCCAATTTCCCACAGGGAATGATGCAGATGGCCAGGTCGAGCAACCTCAAACTGACCCCATTTTCCATGGGGAAAATGAAGTCACGTCTCCAGGGTCTAGGAATCAATGAAAGGTGGCTTTTGGTGCTCAAAGGACTTGCAGATTACTTCTCACTGGGAGCTTTATATTTTGAGAAGTGCAGCAAAGATTTCAAATTTCTTGCTGGACCCGACACTATTGCTCAGGGCGAGAGGCCAGAAATGGAGGCCATTTTCCATGGGGAAAATGAAGTCATTGGCCCAGGGTCTGGGTATCAGATGAAAGGTGGCATCTGGGACCTTAAGGACTTGCAGGGTCCTCGTTGCCAGCAGCTTTAGTTTTGGAGAAAATCAGCCAAGTTTGCCAATTTCCCACAGGGAACGATGCCGATGGCCAGGCCGAGTGTCCTCAAACTGAACCAATTTTCCATGGGGAAAATGAAGTCATGTCCCCAGGGTCTGGGTATCAATGAAAGGTGGCTTTTGGGCCTCTAAGGACTTGCAAGCTCCTAGTTGCTGCCAGCTTTAGTTGTGGAGGAATCCAGCCAAGGTTTAAAATTTCTCACTGGGCACTGCCCTGTTGGCCAGGGCACGTGGCTGCAAAGAGTTGCCATTTTGCATGGGAAAAAGAAGTTCCTTTCCCCAGGGTCTGAGTGTCAGAATGAAAGGTGGCCTTTGGGGCTCTAAGGACTTGCAGGGTACTACTTACTGGCTATAGTAGAGGAAATGTATTGTATTTGAATATCTGTATAGAGGCTTTGCCCCAGAGCTCCGGGTTGTCCTTGATGGGCTGCAGCTGTGAGCATTGAAGAGAACTGGGATAAAAGGGGGCGGCGTAGCCATTCAGGGAGAGCCTTGAAGGAGCCCTGAACTGGGAAAGAACAGCATGCAGAAGAAAGCGTCTGTGCTGTGAAGATCTGCAGCCATAAGAACACACCGAGGAGGTATGGACTTTAGAAATCTGATAACAGCATGATGGGACTCTAGAGAAATAGAACAATAACAAGTGGCAGCAGCTTTAGATTTGGAGAAATCCAGCAACGATTGCAAATTTCTTGCTGGGCCCCACCCTGTTGGTCAGGGTGAGAGGCCAGAAATGGAGGCCATTTTCCATGGGCAAAATGAAGTCATTGGCCCAGGGTCTGCGTATCAGGTGAAAGGTGGCTTTTGGGGCTCTAAGGACTGGCAGCGTCCTCGTTGCTGGCAGCTTTCCTTTTGGAAGAATCCAGCACAGTTTGCAAATTTCTCGCTTGACACTGCCCTGCCTGCCAGGCCAAATGGCCAAAATTGAAGGCCATTTTCCATGGGAAAAATGTCCTTCACCCAGGGTCTCAGTAATATGTTCAAGGTGGCCTTTGAGGCTCTAAGTATTTACAGGGTCCAGGTTGCTGCCAGCTTTTCTTTTGGAAAAATCCAGCAGAGATTGCGTCATTCTAGCTTGGCTCCCCACTTTCTGCCAGGGTGAGGGGCTGCAAACGGAGGCCATTTCCCATGGGAAAAAGAAGTCCTATCCCAAGGGCCTGGGTGTCAGATGAAAGGTGGCCTTTGGGGCTTTAAGGACTTGCAGGGTACTTCTTACTGGCACCTTTAGATTTGGAGAAATCCAGCAAAGATTGCAAATATATTGCTAGGCCCCACCCTCTTGGTCAGGGCGAGAGGCGTCAAATGGAGGCCATGTTCCATGGGGAAAATGAAGTCATTGGCCCAGGGTCTGGGTATCAGATGAAAGGTGGCATCTGGGACCTTAAGGACTTGCAGGGTCCTCGTTGCCAGCAGCTTTAGTTTTGGAGAAAATCAGCCAAGTTTGCCACTTTCCCACAGGGAACGATGCAGATGGCCAGGCCGAGTGGCCTCAAACTGACCCCATTTTCCATGGGGAAAAGAAGTCCTTTTCCAGAGTCTGGGTATCAATGAAAGGTGGCCTTTGGGGATCTAAGGACTTGCAAGCTCCTTGTTGCCGGCAGCTTTAGTTGTGGAAGAATGCAGCCAAGTTTTAAAATTTCTCACTGGGCATTGCCCTGTTGGCCAGGGCACATGGCTGCAAATGGTTGCCATTTTCCATGGGAAAAAGAAGTCATTTCCCCAGGGTCTGAGTGTCAGATGAAAGGTGGCCTTTGGGGCTCTAAGGAGTTGCAGCGTCCTAGTTGCTGGCAGCTTTCCTTTTGGAAGAATCCAGCACAGTTTGCAAATTTCTCGCTTGACACTGCCCTGCCTGCCAGGCCAAATGGCCAAAATTGAAGGCCATTTTCCATGGGAAAAATGTCCTTCACCCAGGGTCTCAGTAATATGTTCAAGGTGGCCTTTGAGGCTCTAAGTATTTACAGGGTCCAGGTTGCTGCCAGCTTTTCTTTTGGAAAAATCCAGCAGAGATTGCGTCATTCTAGCTTGGCTCCCCACTTTCTGCCAGGGTGAGGGGCTGCAAACGGAGGCCATTTCCCATGGGAAAAAGAAGTCCTATCCCAAGGGCCTGGGTGTCAGATGAAAGGTGGCCTTTGGGGCTTTAAGGACTTGCAGGGTACTTCTTACTGGCACCTTTAGATTTGGAGAAATCCAGCAAAGATTGCAAATATATTGCTAGGCCCCACCCTCTTGGTCAGGGCGAGAGGCGTCAAATGGAGGCCATGTTCCATGGGGAAAATGAAGTCATTGGCCCAGGGTCTGGGTATCAGATGAAAGGTGGCATCTGGGACCTTAAGGACTTGCAGGGTCCTCGTTGCCAGCAGCTTTAGTTTTGGAGAAAATCAGCCAAGTTTGCCACTTTCCCACAGGGAACGATGCAGATGGCCAGGCCGAGTGGCCTCAAACTGACCCCATTTTCCATGGGGAAAAGAAGTCCTTTTCCAGAGTCTGGGTATCAATGAAAGGTGGCCTTTGGGGATCTAAGGACTTGCAAGCTCCTTGTTGCCGGCAGCTTTAGTTGTGGAAGAATGCAGCCAAGTTTTAAAATTTCTCACTGGGCATTGCCCTGTTGGCCAGGGCACATGGCTGCAAATGGTTGCCATTTTCCATGGGAAAAAGAAGTCATTTCCCCAGGGTCTGAGTGTCAGATGAAAGGTGGCCTTTGGGGCTCTAAGGAGTTGCAGCGTCCTAGTTGCTGGCAGCTTTCCTTTTGGAAGAATCCAGCACAGTTTGCAAATTTCTCGCTTGACACTGCCCTGCCTGCCAGGCCAAATGGCCAAAATTGAAGGCCATTTTCCATGGGAAAAATGTCCTTCACCCAGGGTCTCAGTAATATGTTCAAGGTGGCCTTTGAGGCTCTAAGTATTTACAGGGTCCAGGTTGCTGCCAGCTTTTCTTTTGGAAAAATCCAGCAGAGATTGCGTCATTCTAGCTTGGCTCCCCACTTTCTGCCAGGGTGAGGGGCTGCAAACGGAGGCCATTTCCCATGGGAAAAAGAAGTCCTATCCCAAGGGCCTGGGTGTCAGATGAAAGGTGGCCTTTGGGGCTTTAAGGACTTGCAGGGTACTTCTTACTGGCACCTTTAGATTTGGAGAAATCCAGCAAAGATTGCAAATATATTGCTAGGCCCCACCCTCTTGGTCAGGGCGAGAGGCGTCAAATGGAGGCCATGTTCCATGGGGAAAATGAAGTCATTGGCCCAGGGTCTGGGTATCAGATGAAAGGTGGCATCTGGGACCTTAAGGACTTGCAGGGTCCTCGTTGCCAGCAGCTTTAGTTTTGGAGAAAATCAGCCAAGTTTGCCACTTTCCCACAGGGAACGATGCAGATGGCCAGGCCGAGTGGCCTCAAACTGACCCCATTTTCCATGGGGAAAAGAAGTCCTTTTCCAGAGTCTGGGTATCAATGAAAGGTGGCCTTTGGGGATCTAAGGACTTGCAAGCTCCTTGTTGCCGGCAGCTTTAGTTGTGGAAGAATGCAGCCAAGTTTTAAAATTTCTCACTGGGCATTGCCCTGTTGGCCAGGGCACATGGCTGCAAATGGTTGCCATTTTCCATGGGAAAAAGAAGTCATTTCCCCAGGGTCTGAGTGTCAGATGAAAGGTGGCCTTTGGGGCTCTAAGGAGTTGCAGCGTCCTAGTTGCTGGCAGCTTTCCTTTTGGAAGAATCCAGCACAGTTTGCAAATTTCTCGCTTGACACTGCCCTGCCTGCCAGGCCAAATGGCCAAAATTGAAGGCCATTTTCCATGGGAAAAATGTCCTTCACCCAGGGTCTCAGTAATATGTTCAAGGTGGCCTTTGAGGCTCTAAGTATTTACAGGGTCCAGGTTGCTGCCAGCTTTTCTTTTGGAAAAATCCAGCAGAGATTGCGTCATTCTAGCTTGGCTCCCCACTTTCTGCCAGGGTGAGGGGCTGCAAACGGAGGCCATTTCCCATGGGAAAAAGAAGTCCTATCCCAAGGGCCTGGGTGTCAGATGAAAGGTGGCCTTTGGGGCTTTAAGGACTTGCAGGGTACTTCTTACTGGCACCTTTAGATTTGGAGAAATCCAGCAAAGATTGCAAATATATTGCTAGGCCCCACCCTCTTGGTCAGGGCGAGAGGCGTCAAATGCAGGCCATTTTCTATGGGGAAAATGAAGTCATTGGCCCAGGGTCTGGGTATCAGATGAAAGGTGGCATCTGGATCCCTAAGGACTTGCAGGGTCCTCGTTGCCAGCAGCTGTAGTTTTGGAGAAAATCAGCCAAGTTTGCCAATTTCCCACAGGGAATGATGCAGATGGCCAGGTCGAGCAACCTCAAACTGACCCCATTTTCCATGGGGAAAATGAAGTCACGTCTCCAGGGTCTAGGAATCAATGAAAGGTGGCTTTTGGTGCTCAAAGGACTTGCAGATTACTTCTCACTGGGAGCTTTATATTTTGAGAAGTGCAGCAAAGATTTCAAATTTCTTGCTGGACCCGACACTATTGCTCAGGGCGAGAGGCCAGAAATGGAGGCCATTTTCCATGGGGAAAATGAAGTCATTGGCCCAGGGTCTGGGTATCAGATGAAAGGTGGCATCTGGGACCTTAAGGACTTGCAGGGTCCTCGTTGCCAGCAGCTTTAGTTTTGGAGAAAATCAGCCAAGTTTGCCAATTTCCCACAGGGAACGATGCCGATGGCCAGGCCGAGTGTCCTCAAACTGAACCAATTTTCCATGGGGAAAATGAAGTCATGTCCCCAGGGTCTGGGTATCAATGAAAGGTGGCTTTTGGGCCTCTAAGGACTTGCAAGCTCCTAGTTGCTGCCAGCTTTAGTTGTGGAGGAATCCAGCCAAGGTTTAAAATTTCTCACTGGGCACTGCCCTGTTGGCCAGGGCACGTGGCTGCAAAGAGTTGCCATTTTGCATGGGAAAAAGAAGTTCCTTTCCCCAGGGTCTGAGTGTCAGAATGAAAGGTGGCCTTTGGGGCTCTAAGGACTTGCAGGGTACTACTTACTGGCTATAGTAGAGGAAATGTATTGTATTTGAATATCTGTATAGAGGCTTTGCCCCAGAGCTCCGGGTTGTCCTTGATGGGCTGCAGCTGTGAGCATTGAAGAGAACTGGGATAAAAGGGGGCGGCGTAGCCATTCAGGGAGAGCCTTGAAGGAGCCCTGAACTGGGAAAGAACAGCATGCAGAAGAAAGCGTCTGTGCTGTGAAGATCTGCAGCCATAAGAACACACCGAGGAGGTATGGACTTTAGAAATCTGATAACAGCATGATGGGACTCTAGAGAAATAGAACAATAACAAGTGGCAGCAGCTTTAGATTTGGAGAAATCCAGCAACGATTGCAAATTTCTTGCTGGGCCCCACCCTGTTGGTCAGGGTGAGAGGCCAGAAATGGAGGCCATTTTCCATGGGCAAAATGAAGTCATTGGCCCAGGGTCTGCGTATCAGGTGAAAGGTGGCTTTTGGGGCTCTAAGGACTGGCAGCGTCCTCGTTGCTGGCAGCTTTCCTTTTGGAAGAATCCAGCACAGTTTGCAAATTTCTCGCTTGACACTGCCCTGCCTGCCAGGCCAAATGGCCAAAATTGAAGGCCATTTTCCATGGGAAAAATGTCCTTCACCCAGGGTCTCAGTAATATGTTCAAGGTGGCCTTTGAGGCTCTAAGTATTTACAGGGTCCAGGTTGCTGCCAGCTTTTCTTTTGGAAAAATCCAGCAGAGATTGCGTCATTCTAGCTTGGCTCCCCACTTTCTGCCAGGGTGAGGGGCTGCAAACGGAGGCCATTTCCCATGGGAAAAAGAAGTCCTATCCCAAGGGCCTGGGTGTCAGATGAAAGGTGGCCTTTGGGGCTTTAAGGACTTGCAGGGTACTTCTTACTGGCACCTTTAGATTTGGAGAAATCCAGCAAAGATTGCAAATATATTGCTAGGCCCCACCCTCTTGGTCAGGGCGAGAGGCGTCAAATGGAGGCCATGTTCCATGGGGAAAATGAAGTCATTGGCCCAGGGTCTGGGTATCAGATGAAAGGTGGCATCTGGGACCTTAAGGACTTGCAGGGTCCTCGTTGCCAGCAGCTTTAGTTTTGGAGAAAATCAGCCAAGTTTGCCACTTTCCCACAGGGAACGATGCAGATGGCCAGGCCGAGTGGCCTCAAACTGACCCCATTTTCCATGGGGAAAAGAAGTCCTTTTCCAGAGTCTGGGTATCAATGAAAGGTGGCCTTTGGGGATCTAAGGACTTGCAAGCTCCTTGTTGCCGGCAGCTTTAGTTGTGGAAGAATGCAGCCAAGTTTTAAAATTTCTCACTGGGCATTGCCCTGTTGGCCAGGGCACATGGCTGCAAATGGTTGCCATTTTCCATGGGAAAAAGAAGTCATTTCCCCAGGGTCTGAGTGTCAGATGAAAGGTGGCCTTTGGGGCTCTAAGGAGTTGCAGCGTCCTAGTTGCTGGCAGCTTTCCTTTTGGAAGAATCCAGCACAGTTTGCAAATTTCTCGCTTGACACTGCCCTGCCTGCCAGGCCAAATGGCCAAAATTGAAGGCCATTTTCCATGGGAAAAATGTCCTTCACCCAGGGTCTCAGTAATATGTTCAAGGTGGCCTTTGAGGCTCTAAGTATTTACAGGGTCCAGGTTGCTGCCAGCTTTTCTTTTGGAAAAATCCAGCAGAGATTGCGTCATTCTAGCTTGGCTCCCCACTTTCTGCCAGGGTGAGGGGCTGCAAACGGAGGCCATTTCCCATGGGAAAAAGAAGTCCTATCCCAAGGGCCTGGGTGTCAGATGAAAGGTGGCCTTTGGGGCTTTAAGGACTTGCAGGGTACTTCTTACTGGCACCTTTAGATTTGGAGAAATCCAGCAAAGATTGCAAATATATTGCTAGGCCCCACCCTCTTGGTCAGGGCGAGAGGCGTCAAATGGAGGCCATGTTCCATGGGGAAAATGAAGTCATTGGCCCAGGGTCTGGGTATCAGATGAAAGGTGGCATCTGGGACCTTAAGGACTTGCAGGGTCCTCGTTGCCAGCAGCTTTAGTTTTGGAGAAAATCAGCCAAGTTTGCCACTTTCCCACAGGGAACGATGCAGATGGCCAGGCCGAGTGGCCTCAAACTGACCCCATTTTCCATGGGGAAAAGAAGTCCTTTTCCAGAGTCTGGGTATCAATGAAAGGTGGCCTTTGGGGATCTAAGGACTTGCAAGCTCCTTGTTGCCGGCAGCTTTAGTTGTGGAAGAATGCAGCCAAGTTTTAAAATTTCTCACTGGGCATTGCCCTGTTGGCCAGGGCACATGGCTGCAAATGGTTGCCATTTTCCATGGGAAAAAGAAGTCATTTCCCCAGGGTCTGAGTGTCAGATGAAAGGTGGCCTTTGGGGCTCTAAGGAGTTGCAGCGTCCTAGTTGCTGGCAGCTTTCCTTTTGGAAGAATCCAGCACAGTTTGCAAATTTCTCGCTTGACACTGCCCTGCCTGCCAGGCCAAATGGCCAAAATTGAAGGCCATTTTCCATGGGAAAAATGTCCTTCACCCAGGGTCTCAGTAATATGTTCAAGGTGGCCTTTGAGGCTCTAAGTATTTACAGGGTCCAGGTTGCTGCCAGCTTTTCTTTTGGAAAAATCCAGCAGAGATTGCGTCATTCTAGCTTGGCTCCCCACTTTCTGCCAGGGTGAGGGGCTGCAAACGGAGGCCATTTCCCATGGGAAAAAGAAGTCCTATCCCAAGGGCCTGGGTGTCAGATGAAAGGTGGCCTTTGGGGCTTTAAGGACTTGCAGGGTACTTCTTACTGGCACCTTTAGATTTGGAGAAATCCAGCAAAGATTGCAAATATATTGCTAGGCCCCACCCTCTTGGTCAGGGCGAGAGGCGTCAAATGGAGGCCATGTTCCATGGGGAAAATGAAGTCATTGGCCCAGGGTCTGGGTATCAGATGAAAGGTGGCATCTGGGACCTTAAGGACTTGCAGGGTCCTCGTTGCCAGCAGCTTTAGTTTTGGAGAAAATCAGCCAAGTTTGCCACTTTCCCACAGGGAACGATGCAGATGGCCAGGCCGAGTGGCCTCAAACTGACCCCATTTTCCATGGGGAAAAGAAGTCCTTTTCCAGAGTCTGGGTATCAATGAAAGGTGGCCTTTGGGGATCTAAGGACTTGCAAGCTCCTTGTTGCCGGCAGCTTTAGTTGTGGAAGAATGCAGCCAAGTTTTAAAATTTCTCACTGGGCATTGCCCTGTTGGCCAGGGCACATGGCTGCAAATGGTTGCCATTTTCCATGGGAAAAAGAAGTCATTTCCCCAGGGTCTGAGTGTCAGATGAAAGGTGGCCTTTGGGGCTCTAAGGAGTTGCAGCGTCCTAGTTGCTGGCAGCTTTCCTTTTGGAAGAATCCAGCACAGTTTGCAAATTTCTCGCTTGACACTGCCCTGCCTGCCAGGCCAAATGGCCAAAATTGAAGGCCATTTTCCATGGGAAAAATGTCCTTCACCCAGGGTCTCAGTAATATGTTCAAGGTGGCCTTTGAGGCTCTAAGTATTTACAGGGTCCAGGTTGCTGCCAGCTTTTCTTTTGGAAAAATCCAGCAGAGATTGCGTCATTCTAGCTTGGCTCCCCACTTTCTGCCAGGGTGAGGGGCTGCAAACGGAGGCCATTTCCCATGGGAAAAAGAAGTCCTATCCCAAGGGCCTGGGTGTCAGATGAAAGGTGGCCTTTGGGGCTTTAAGGACTTGCAGGGTACTTCTTACTGGCACCTTTAGATTTGGAGAAATCCAGCAAAGATTGCAAATATATTGCTAGGCCCCACCCTCTTGGTCAGGGCGAGAGGCGTCAAATGCAGGCCATTTTCTATGGGGAAAATGAAGTCATTGGCCCAGGGTCTGGGTATCAGATGAAAGGTGGCATCTGGATCCCTAAGGACTTGCAGGGTCCTCGTTGCCAGCAGCTGTAGTTTTGGAGAAAATCAGCCAAGTTTGCCAATTTCCCACAGGGAATGATGCAGATGGCCAGGTCGAGCAACCTCAAACTGACCCCATTTTCCATGGGGAAAATGAAGTCACGTCTCCAGGGTCTAGGAATCAATGAAAGGTGGCTTTTGGTGCTCAAAGGACTTGCAGATTACTTCTCACTGGGAGCTTTATATTTTGAGAAGTGCAGCAAAGATTTCAAATTTCTTGCTGGACCCGACACTATTGCTCAGGGCGAGAGGCCAGAAATGGAGGCCATTTTCCATGGGGAAAATGAAGTCATTGGCCCAGGGTCTGGGTATCAGATGAAAGGTGGCATCTGGGACCTTAAGGACTTGCAGGGTCCTCGTTGCCAGCAGCTTTAGTTTTGGAGAAAATCAGCCAAGTTTGCCAATTTCCCACAGGGAACGATGCCGATGGCCAGGCCGAGTGTCCTCAAACTGAACCAATTTTCCATGGGGAAAATGAAGTCATGTCCCCAGGGTCTGGGTATCAATGAAAGGTGGCTTTTGGGCCTCTAAGGACTTGCAAGCTCCTAGTTGCTGCCAGCTTTAGTTGTGGAGGAATCCAGCCAAGGTTTAAAATTTCTCACTGGGCACTGCCCTGTTGGCCAGGGCACGTGGCTGCAAAGAGTTGCCATTTTGCATGGGAAAAAGAAGTTCCTTTCCCCAGGGTCTGAGTGTCAGAATGAAAGGTGGCCTTTGGGGCTCTAAGGACTTGCAGGGTACTACTTACTGGCTATAGTAGAGGAAATGTATTGTATTTGAATATCTGTATAGAGGCTTTGCCCCAGAGCTCCGGGTTGTCCTTGATGGGCTGCAGCTGTGAGCATTGAAGAGAACTGGGATAAAAGGGGGCGGCGTAGCCATTCAGGGAGAGCCTTGAAGGAGCCCTGAACTGGGAAAGAACAGCATGCAGAAGAAAGCGTCTGTGCTGTGAAGATCTGCAGCCATAAGAACACACCGAGGAGGTATGGACTTTAGAAATCTGATAACAGCATGATGGGACTCTAGAGAAATAGAACAATAACAAGTGGCAGCAGCTTTAGATTTGGAGAAATCCAGCAACGATTGCAAATTTCTTGCTGGGCCCCACCCTGTTGGTCAGGGTGAGAGGCCAGAAATGGAGGCCATTTTCCATGGGCAAAATGAAGTCATTGGCCCAGGGTCTGCGTATCAGGTGAAAGGTGGCTTTTGGGGCTCTAAGGACTGGCAGCGTCCTCGTTGCTGGCAGCTTTCCTTTTGGAAGAATCCAGCACAGTTTGCAAATTTCTCGCTTGACACTGCCCTGCCTGCCAGGCCAAATGGCCAAAATTGAAGGCCATTTTCCATGGGAAAAATGTCCTTCACCCAGGGTCTCAGTAATATGTTCAAGGTGGCCTTTGAGGCTCTAAGTATTTACAGGGTCCAGGTTGCTGCCAGCTTTTCTTTTGGAAAAATCCAGCAGAGATTGCGTCATTCTAGCTTGGCTCCCCACTTTCTGCCAGGGTGAGGGGCTGCAAACGGAGGCCATTTCCCATGGGAAAAAGAAGTCCTATCCCAAGGGCCTGGGTGTCAGATGAAAGGTGGCCTTTGGGGCTTTAAGGACTTGCAGGGTACTTCTTACTGGCACCTTTAGATTTGGAGAAATCCAGCAAAGATTGCAAATATATTGCTAGGCCCCACCCTCTTGGTCAGGGCGAGAGGCGTCAAATGGAGGCCATGTTCCATGGGGAAAATGAAGTCATTGGCCCAGGGTCTGGGTATCAGATGAAAGGTGGCATCTGGGACCTTAAGGACTTGCAGGGTCCTCGTTGCCAGCAGCTTTAGTTTTGGAGAAAATCAGCCAAGTTTGCCACTTTCCCACAGGGAACGATGCAGATGGCCAGGCCGAGTGGCCTCAAACTGACCCCATTTTCCATGGGGAAAAGAAGTCCTTTTCCAGAGTCTGGGTATCAATGAAAGGTGGCCTTTGGGGATCTAAGGACTTGCAAGCTCCTTGTTGCCGGCAGCTTTAGTTGTGGAAGAATGCAGCCAAGTTTTAAAATTTCTCACTGGGCATTGCCCTGTTGGCCAGGGCACATGGCTGCAAATGGTTGCCATTTTCCATGGGAAAAAGAAGTCATTTCCCCAGGGTCTGAGTGTCAGATGAAAGGTGGCCTTTGGGGCTCTAAGGAGTTGCAGCGTCCTAGTTGCTGGCAGCTTTCCTTTTGGAAGAATCCAGCACAGTTTGCAAATTTCTCGCTTGACACTGCCCTGCCTGCCAGGCCAAATGGCCAAAATTGAAGGCCATTTTCCATGGGAAAAATGTCCTTCACCCAGGGTCTCAGTAATATGTTCAAGGTGGCCTTTGAGGCTCTAAGTATTTACAGGGTCCAGGTTGCTGCCAGCTTTTCTTTTGGAAAAATCCAGCAGAGATTGCGTCATTCTAGCTTGGCTCCCCACTTTCTGCCAGGGTGAGGGGCTGCAAACGGAGGCCATTTCCCATGGGAAAAAGAAGTCCTATCCCAAGGGCCTGGGTGTCAGATGAAAGGTGGCCTTTGGGGCTTTAAGGACTTGCAGGGTACTTCTTACTGGCACCTTTAGATTTGGAGAAATCCAGCAAAGATTGCAAATATATTGCTAGGCCCCACCCTCTTGGTCAGGGCGAGAGGCGTCAAATGGAGGCCATGTTCCATGGGGAAAATGAAGTCATTGGCCCAGGGTCTGGGTATCAGATGAAAGGTGGCATCTGGGACCTTAAGGACTTGCAGGGTCCTCGTTGCCAGCAGCTTTAGTTTTGGAGAAAATCAGCCAAGTTTGCCACTTTCCCACAGGGAACGATGCAGATGGCCAGGCCGAGTGGCCTCAAACTGACCCCATTTTCCATGGGGAAAAGAAGTCCTTTTCCAGAGTCTGGGTATCAATGAAAGGTGGCCTTTGGGGATCTAAGGACTTGCAAGCTCCTTGTTGCCGGCAGCTTTAGTTGTGGAAGAATGCAGCCAAGTTTTAAAATTTCTCACTGGGCATTGCCCTGTTGGCCAGGGCACATGGCTGCAAATGGTTGCCATTTTCCATGGGAAAAAGAAGTCATTTCCCCAGGGTCTGAGTGTCAGATGAAAGGTGGCCTTTGGGGCTCTAAGGAGTTGCAGCGTCCTAGTTGCTGGCAGCTTTCCTTTTGGAAGAATCCAGCACAGTTTGCAAATTTCTCGCTTGACACTGCCCTGCCTGCCAGGCCAAATGGCCAAAATTGAAGGCCATTTTCCATGGGAAAAATGTCCTTCACCCAGGGTCTCAGTAATATGTTCAAGGTGGCCTTTGAGGCTCTAAGTATTTACAGGGTCCAGGTTGCTGCCAGCTTTTCTTTTGGAAAAATCCAGCAGAGATTGCGTCATTCTAGCTTGGCTCCCCACTTTCTGCCAGGGTGAGGGGCTGCAAACGGAGGCCATTTCCCATGGGAAAAAGAAGTCCTATCCCAAGGGCCTGGGTGTCAGATGAAAGGTGGCCTTTGGGGCTTTAAGGACTTGCAGGGTACTTCTTACTGGCACCTTTAGATTTGGAGAAATCCAGCAAAGATTGCAAATATATTGCTAGGCCCCACCCTCTTGGTCAGGGCGAGAGGCGTCAAATGGAGGCCATGTTCCATGGGGAAAATGAAGTCATTGGCCCAGGGTCTGGGTATCAGATGAAAGGTGGCATCTGGGACCTTAAGGACTTGCAGGGTCCTCGTTGCCAGCAGCTTTAGTTTTGGAGAAAATCAGCCAAGTTTGCCACTTTCCCACAGGGAACGATGCAGATGGCCAGGCCGAGTGGCCTCAAACTGACCCCATTTTCCATGGGGAAAAGAAGTCCTTTTCCAGAGTCTGGGTATCAATGAAAGGTGGCCTTTGGGGATCTAAGGACTTGCAAGCTCCTTGTTGCCGGCAGCTTTAGTTGTGGAAGAATGCAGCCAAGTTTTAAAATTTCTCACTGGGCATTGCCCTGTTGGCCAGGGCACATGGCTGCAAATGGTTGCCATTTTCCATGGGAAAAAGAAGTCATTTCCCCAGGGTCTGAGTGTCAGATGAAAGGTGGCCTTTGGGGCTCTAAGGAGTTGCAGCGTCCTAGTTGCTGGCAGCTTTCCTTTTGGAAGAATCCAGCACAGTTTGCAAATTTCTCGCTTGACACTGCCCTGCCTGCCAGGCCAAATGGCCAAAATTGAAGGCCATTTTCCATGGGAAAAATGTCCTTCACCCAGGGTCTCAGTAATATGTTCAAGGTGGCCTTTGAGGCTCTAAGTATTTACAGGGTCCAGGTTGCTGCCAGCTTTTCTTTTGGAAAAATCCAGCAGAGATTGCGTCATTCTAGCTTGGCTCCCCACTTTCTGCCAGGGTGAGGGGCTGCAAACGGAGGCCATTTCCCATGGGAAAAAGAAGTCCTATCCCAAGGGCCTGGGTGTCAGATGAAAGGTGGCCTTTGGGGCTTTAAGGACTTGCAGGGTACTTCTTACTGGCACCTTTAGATTTGGAGAAATCCAGCAAAGATTGCAAATATATTGCTAGGCCCCACCCTCTTGGTCAGGGCGAGAGGCGTCAAATGCAGGCCATTTTCTATGGGGAAAATGAAGTCATTGGCCCAGGGTCTGGGTATCAGATGAAAGGTGGCATCTGGATCCCTAAGGACTTGCAGGGTCCTCGTTGCCAGCAGCTGTAGTTTTGGAGAAAATCAGCCAAGTTTGCCAATTTCCCACAGGGAATGATGCAGATGGCCAGGTCGAGCAACCTCAAACTGACCCCATTTTCCATGGGGAAAATGAAGTCACGTCTCCAGGGTCTAGGAATCAATGAAAGGTGGCTTTTGGTGCTCAAAGGACTTGCAGATTACTTCTCACTGGGAGCTTTATATTTTGAGAAGTGCAGCAAAGATTTCAAATTTCTTGCTGGACCCGACACTATTGCTCAGGGCGAGAGGCCAGAAATGGAGGCCATTTTCCATGGGGAAAATGAAGTCATTGGCCCAGGGTCTGGGTATCAGATGAAAGGTGGCATCTGGGACCTTAAGGACTTGCAGGGTCCTCGTTGCCAGCAGCTTTAGTTTTGGAGAAAATCAGCCAAGTTTGCCAATTTCACACAGGGAACGATGCAGATGGCCAGGCCGAGTGTCCTAAACTGAACCAATTTTCCATGGGGAAAATGAAGTCATGTCCCCAGGGTCTGGGTATCAATGAAAGGTGGGTTTTGGAGCACGAAGGACTTGCAGGGTCTATCTTGCCAGCAGCTTTAGTTTTGGAGAAAATCAGCCAAGTTTGCCAATTTCCCACAGGGAACGATGCAGATGGCCAGGTCGAGCAACCTCAAACTGACCCCATTTTCCATGGGGAAAATGAAGTCACATCTCCAGGGTCTAGGAATCAATGAAAGGTGGCTTTTGGTGCTCAAAGGACTTGCACATTACTTCTCACTGGGAGCTTTATATTTTTAGAAGTGCAGCAAAGATTTCAAATTTCTTGCTGGACCCGACACTATTGCTCAGGGCGAGAGGCCAGAAATGGAGGCCATTTTCCATGGGGAAAATGAAGTCATTGGCCCAGGGTCTGGGTATCAGATGAAAGGTGGCATCTGGGACCTTAAGGACTTGCAGGGTCCTCGTTGCCAGCAGCTTTAGTTTTGGAGAAAATCAGCCAAGTTTGCCAATTTCACACAGGGAACGATGCAGATGGCCAGGCCGAGTGTCCTCAAACTGACCCCATTTTCCATGGGGAAAAGAAGTCCTTTTCCAGAGTCTGGGTATCAATGAAAGGTGGCCTTTGGGGATCTAAGGACTTGCAGGGTCCTGGTTGCCGGCAGCTTTAGTTGTGGAAGAATGCAGCCAAGTTTTAAAATTTCTCACTGGGCATTGCCCTGTTGGCCAGGGCACATGGCTGCAAATGGTTGCCATTTTCCATGGGAAAAAGAAGTCATTTCCCCAGGGTCTGAGTGTCAGATGAAAGGTGGCCTTTGGGGCTCTAAGGAGTTGCAGCGTCCTAGTTGCTGGCAGCTTTCCTTTTGGAAGAATCCAGCACAGTTTGCAAATTTCTCGCTTGACACTGCCCTGCCTGCCAGGCCAAATGGCCAAAATTGAAGGCCATTTTCCATGGGAAAAATGTCCTTCACCCAGGGTCTCAGTAATATGTTCAAGGTGGCCTTTGAGGCTCTAAGTATTTACAGGGTCCAGGTTGCTGCCAGCTTTTCTTTTGGAAAAATCCAGCAGAGATTGCGTCATTCTAGCTTGGCTCCCCACTTTCTGCCAGGGTGAGGGGCTGCAAACGGAGGCCATTTCCCATGGGAAAAAGAAGTCCTATCCCAAGGGCCTGGGTGTCAGATGAAAGGTGGCCTTTGGGGCTTTAAGGACTTGCAGGGTACTTCTTACTGGCACCTTTAGATTTGGAGAAATCCAGCAAAGATTGCAAATATATTGCTAGGCCCCACCCTCTTGGTCAGGGCGAGAGGCGTCAAATGCAGGCCATTTTCTATGGGGAAAATGAAGTCATTGGCCCAGGGTCTGGGTATCAGATGAAAGGTGGCATCTGGATCCCTAAGGACTTGCAGGGTCCTCGTTGCCAGCAGCTGTAGTTTTGGAGAAAATCAGCCAAGTTTGCCAATTTCCCACAGGGAATGATGCAGATGGCCAGGTCGAGCAACCTCAAACTGACCCCATTTTCCATGGGGAAAATGAAGTCACGTCTCCAGGGTCTAGGAATCAATGAAAGGTGGCTTTTGGTGCTCAAAGGACTTGCACATTACTTCTCACTGGGAGCTTTATATTTTGAGAAGTGCAGCAAAGATTTCAAATTTCTTGCTGGACCCGACACTATTGCTCAGGGCGAGAGGCCAGAAATGGAGGCCATTTTCCATGGGGAAAATGAAGTCATTGGCCCAGGGTCTGGGTATCAGATGAAAGGTGGCATCTGGGACCTTAAGGACTTGCAGGGTCCTCGTTGCCAGCAGCTTTAGTTTTGGAGAAAATCAGCCAAGTTTGCCAATTTCACACAGGGAACGATGCAGATGGCCAGGCCGAGTGTCCTAAACTGAACCAATTTTCCATGGGGAAAATGAAGTCATGTCCCCAGGGTCTGGGTATCAATGAAAGGTGGCTTTTGGGCCTCTAAGGACTTGCAAGCTCCTAGTTGCTGCCAGCTTTAGTTGTGGAGGAATCCAGCCAAGGTTTAAAATTTCTCACTGGGCACTGCCCTGTTGGCCAGGGCACGTGGCTGCAAAGAGTTGCCATTTTGCATGGGAAAAAGAAGTTCCTTTCCCCAGGGTCTGAGTGTCAGATGAAAGGTGGCCTTTGGGGCTCTAAGGACTTGCAGGGTACTACTTACTGGCTATAGTAGAGGAAATGTATTGTATTTGAATATCTGTATAGAGGCTTTGCCCCAGAGCTCCGGGTTGTCCTTGATGGGCTGCAGCTGGGACCATTGAAGAGAACTGGGATAAAAGGGGGCGGCTTAGCCATTCAGGGAGAGCCTTGAAGGAGCCCCGAACTGGGAAAGAACAGCATGCAGAAGAAAGCGTCTGTGCTGTGAAGATCTGCAGCCATAAGAACACACCGAGGAGGTATGGACTTTAGAAATCTGATAACAGCATGATGGGACTCTAGAGAAATAGAACAATAACAAGTGGCAGCAGCTTTAGATTTGGAGAAATCCAGCAACGATTGCAAATTTCTTGCTGGGCCCCACCCTGTTGGTCAGGGTGAGAGGCCAGAAATGGAGGCCATTTTCCATGGGCAAAATGAAGTCATTGGCCCAGGGTCTGCGTATCAGGTGAAAGGTGGCTTTTGGGGCTCTAAGGACTGGCAGTGTCCTCGTTGCTGGCAGCTTTCCTTTTGGAAGAATCCAGCACAGTTTGCAAATTTCTCGCTTGACACTGCCCTGCCTGCCAGGCCAAATGGCCAAAATTGAAGGCCATTTTCCATGGGAAAAATGTCCTTCACCCAGGGTCTCAGTAATATGTTCAAGGTGGCCTTTGAGGCTCTAAGTATTTACAGGGTCCAGGTTGCTGCCAGCTTTTCTTTTGGAAAAATCCAGCAGAGATTGCGTCATTCTAGCTTGGCTCCCCACTTTCTGCCAGGGTGAGGGGCTGCAAACGGAGGCCATTTCCCATGGGAAGAAGAAGTCCTATCCCAAGGGCCTGGGTGTCAGATGAAAGGTGGCCTTTGGGGCTTTAAGGACTTGCAGGGTAATTCTTACTGGCACCTTTAGATTTGGAGAAATCCATCAAAGATTGCAAATATATTGCTAGGCCCCACCCTCTTGGTCAGGGCGAGAGGCGTCAAATGGAGGCCATTTTCCATGGGGAAAATGAAGTCATTGGCCCAGGGTCTGGGTATCAGATGAAAGGTGGCATCTGGGACCTTAAGGACTTGCAGGGTCCTCGTTGCCAGCAGCTTTAGTTTTGGAGAAAATCAGCCAAGTTTGCCACTTTCCCACAGGGAACGATGCAGATGGCCAGGCCGAGTGGCCTCAAACTGACCCCATTTTCCATGGGGAAAAGAAGTCCTTTTCCAGAGTCTGGGTATCAATGAAAGGTGGCCTTTGGGGATCTAAGGACTTGCAGGGTCCTCGTTGCCGGCAGCTTTAGTTGTGGAAGAATGCAGCCAAGTTTTAAAATTTCTCACTGGGCATTGCCCTGTTGGCCAGGGCACATGGCTGCAAATGGTTGCCATTTTCCATGGGAAAAAGAAGTCATTTCCCCAGGGTCTGAGTGTCAGATGAAAGGTGGCCTTTGGGGCTCTAAGGAGTTGCAGCGTCCTAGTTGCTGGCAGCTTTCCTTTTGGAAGAATCCAGCACAGTTTGCAAATTTCTCGCTTGACACTGCCCTGCCTGCCAGGCCAAATGGGCAAAATTGAAGGCCATTTTCAATGGGAAAAATGTCCTTCACCCAGGGTCTCAGTAATATGTTCAAGGTGGCCTTTGAGGCTCTAAGTATTTACAGGGTCCAGGTTGCTGCCAGCTTTTCTTTTGGAAAAATCCAGCAGAGATTGCGTCATTCTAGCTTGGCTCCCCACTTTCTGCCAGGGTGAGGGGCTGCAAACGGAGGCCATTTCCCATGGGAAAAAGAAGTCCTATCCCAAGGGCCTGGGTGTCAGATGAAAGGTGGCCTTTGGGGCTTTAAGGACTTGCAGGGTACTTCTTACTGGCACCTTTAGATTTGGAGAAATCCAGCAAAGATTGCAAATATATTGCTAGGCCCCACCCTCTTGGTCAGGGCGAGAGGCGTCAAATGCAGGCCATTTTCTATGGGGAAAATGAAGTCATTGGCCCAGGGTCTGGGTATCAGATGAAAGGTGGCATCTGGATCCCTAAGGACTTGCAGGGTCCTCGTTGCCAGCAGCTGTAGTTTTGGAGAAAATCAGCCAAGTTTGCCAATTTCCCACAGGGAATGATGCAGATGGCCAGGTCGAGCAACCTCAAACTGACCCCATTTTCCATGGGGAAAATGAAGTCACGTCTCCAGGGTCTAGGAATCAATGAAAGGTGGCTTTTGGTGCTCAAAGGACTTGCAGATTACTTCTCACTGGGAGCTTTATATTTTGAGAAGTGCAGCAAAGATTTCAAATTTCTTGCTGGACCCGACACTATTGCTCAGGGCGAGAGGCCAGAAATGGAGGCCATTTTCCATGGGGAAAATGAAGTCATTGGCCCAGGGTCTGGGTATCAGATGAAAGGTGGCATCTGGGACCTTAAGGACTTGCAGGGTCCTCGTTGCCAGCAGCTTTAGTTTTGGAGAAAATCAGCCAAGTTTGCCAATTTCACACAGGGAACGATGCAGATGGCCAGGCCGAGTGTCCTAAACTGAACCAATTTTCCATGGGGAAAATGAAGTCATGTCCCCAGGGTCTGGGTATCAATGAAAGGTGGGTTTTGGAGCACGAAGGACTTGCAGGGTCTATCTTGCCAGCAGCTTTAGTTTTGGAGAAAATCAGCCAAGTTTGCCAATTTCCCACAGGGAACGATGCAGATGGCCAGGTCGAGCAACCTCAAACTGACCCCATTTTCCATGGGGAAAATGAAGTCACGTCTCCAGGGTCTAGGAATCAATGAAAGGTGGCTTTTGGTGCTCAAAGGACTTGCACATTACTTCTCACTGGGAGCTTTATATTTTGAGAAGTGCAGCAAAGATTTCAAATTTCTTGCTGGACCCAACACTATTGCTCAGGGCGAGAGGCCAGAAATGGAGGCCATTTTCCATGGGGAAAATGAAGTCATTGGCCCAGGGTCTGGGTATCAGATGAAAGGTGGCATCTGGGACCTTAAGGACTTGCAGGGTCCTCGTTGCCAGCAGCTTTAGTTTTGGAGAAAATCAGCCAAGTTTGCCAATTTCCTACAGGGAATGATGCCGATGGCCAGGCCGAGTGTCCTCAAACTGAACCAATTTTCCATGGGGAAAATGAAGTCATGTCCCCAGGGTCTGGGTATCAATGAAAGGTGGCTTTTGGGCCTCTAAGGACTTGCAAGCTCCTAGTTGCTGCCAGCTTTAGTTGTGGAGGAATCCAGCCAAGGTTAAAAATTTCTCACTGGGCACTGCCCTGTTGGCCAGGGCACGTGGCTGCAAAGAGTTGCCATTTTGCATGGGAAAAAGAAGTTCCTTTCCCCAGGGTCTGAGTGTCAGATGAAAGGTGGCCTTTGGGGCTCTAAGGACTTGCAGGGTACTACTTACTGGCTATAGTAGAGGAAATGTATTGTATTTGAATATCTGTATAGAGGCTTTGCCCCAGAGCTCCGGGTTGTCCTTGATGGGCTGCAGCTGGGACCATTGAAGAGAACTGGGATAAAAGGGGGCGGGTTAGCCATTCAGGGAGAGCCTTGAAGGAGCCCTGAACTGGGAAAGAACAGCATGCAGAAGAAAGCGTCTGTGCTGTGAAGATCTGCAGCCATAAGAACACACCGAGGAGGTATGGACTTTAGAAATCTGATAACAGCATGATGGGACTCTAGAGAAATAGAACAATAACAAGTGGCAGCAGCTTTAGATTTGGAGAAATCCAGCAACGATTGCAAATTTCTTGCTGGGCCCCACCCTGTTGGTCAGGGTGAGAGGCCAGAAATGGAGGCCATTTTCCATGGGCAAAATGAAGTCATTGGCCCAGGGTCTGCGTATCAGGTGAAAGGTGGCTTTTGGGGCTCTAAGGACTGGCAGCGTCCTCGTTGCTGGCAGCTTTCCTTTTGGAAGAATCCAGCACAGTTTGCAAATTTCTCGCTTGACACTGCCCTGCCTGCCAGGCCAAATGGCCAAAATTGAAGGCCATTTTCCATGGGAAAAATGTCCTTCACCCAGGGTCTCAGTAATATGTTCAAGGTGGCCTTTGAGGCTCTAAGTATTTACAGGGTCCAGGTTGCTGCCAGCTTTTCTTTTGGAAAAATCCAGCAGAGATTGCGTCATTCTAGCTTGGCTCCCCACTTTCTGCCAGGGTGAGGGGCTGCAAACGGAGGCCATTTCCCATGGGAAAAAGAAGTCCTATCCCAAGGGCCTGGGTGTCAGATGAAAGGTGGCCTTTGGGGCATTAAGGACTTGCAGGGTACTTCTTACTGGCACCTTTAGATTTGGAGAAATCCAGCAAAGATTGCAAATATATTGCTAGGCCCCACCCTCTTGGTCAGGGCGAGAGGCGTCAAATGGAGGCCATGTTCCATGGGGAAAATGAAGTCATTGGCCCAGGGTCTGGGTATCAGATGAAAGGTGGCATCTGGGACCTTAAGGACTTGCAGGGTCCTCGTTGCCAGCAGCTTTAGTTTTGGAGAAAATCAGCCAAGTTTGCCACTTTCCCACAGGGAACGATGCAGATGGCCAGGCCGAGTGGCCTCAAACTGACCCCATTTTCCATGGGGAAAAGAAGTCCTTTTCCAGAGTCTGGGTATCAATGAAAGGTGGCCTTTGGGGATCTAAGGACTTGCAAGCTCCTTGTTGCCGGCAGCTTTAGTTGTGGAAGAATGCAGCCAAGTTTTAAAATTTCTCACTGGGCATTGCCCTGTTGGCCAGGGCACATGGCTGCAAATGGTTGCCATTTTCCATGGGAAAAAGAAGTCATTTCCCCAGGGTCTGAGTGTCAGATGAAAGGTGGCCTTTGGGGCTCTAAGGAGTTGCAGCGTCCTAGTTGCCAGCAGCTTTCCTTTTGGAAGAATCCAGCACAGTTTGCAAATTTCTCGCTTGACACTGCCCTGCCTGCCAGGCCAAATGGCCAAAATTGAAGGCCACTTTCCATGGGAAAAATGTCCTTCACCCAGGGTCTCAGTAATATGTTCAAGGTGGCCTTTGAGGCTCTAAGTATTTACAGGGTCCAGGTTGCTGCCAGCTTTTCTTTTGGAAAAATCCAGCAGAGATTGCGTCATTCTAGCTTGGCTCCCCACTTTCTGCCAGGGTGAGGGGCTGCAAACGGAGGCCATTTCCCATGGGAAGAAGAAGTCCTATCCCCAGGCTCTGGGTGTCAGATGAAAGGTGGCCTTTGGGGCTTTGAGGACTTGCAGGGTACTTCTTACTGGCACCTTTAGATTTGGAGAAATCCAGCAAAGATTGCAAATATATTGCTGGGCCCCACCCTCTTGGTCAGGGCGAGAGGCGTCAAATGCAGGCCATTTTCCATGGGGAAAATGAAGTCATTGGCCCAGGGTCTGGGTATCAGATGAAAGGTGGCATCTGGATCCCTAAGGACTTGCAGGGTCCTCGTTGCCAGCAGCTGTAGTTTTGGAGAAAATCAGCCAAGTTTGCCAATTTCCCACAGGGAACGATGCAGATGGCCAGGTCGAGCAACCTCAAACTGACCCCATTTTCCATGGGGAAAATGAAGTCACGTCTCCAGGGTCTAGGAATCAATGAAAGGTGGCTTTTGGTGCTCAAAGGACTTGCAGATTACTTCTCACTGGGAGCTTTATATTTTGAGAAATGCAGCAAAGATTTCAAATTTCTTGCTGGACCCGACACTATTGCTCAGGGCGAGAGGCCAGAAATGGAGGCCATTTTCCATGGGGAAAATGAAGTCATTGGCCCAGGGTCTGGGTATCAGATGAAAGGTGGCATCTGGGACCTTAAGGACTTGCAGGGTCCTCGTTGCCAGCAGCTTTAGTTTTGGAGAAAATCAGCCAAGTTTGCCAATTTCCCACAGGGAATGATGCCGATGGCCAGGCCGAGTGTCCTCAAACTGAACCAATTTTCCATGGGGAAAATGAAGTCATGTCCCCAGGGTCTGGGTATCAATGAAAGGTGGCTTTTGGGCCTCTAAGGACTTGCAAGCTCCTAGTTGCTGCCAGCTTTAGTTGTGGAGGAATCCAGCCAAGGTTTAAAATTTCTCACTGGGCACTGCCCTGTTGGCCAGGGCACATGGCTGCAAAGAGTTGCCATTTTGCATGGGAAAAAGAAGTTCCTTTCCCCAGGGTCTGAGTGTCAGATGAAAGGTGGCCTTTGGGGCTCTAAGGACTTGCAGGGTACTACTTACTGGCTATAGTAGAGGAAATGTATTGTATTTGAATATCTGTATAGAGGCTTTGCCCCAGAGCTCCGGGTTGTCCTTGATGGGCTGCAGCTGGGACCATTGAAGAGAACTGGGATAAAAGGGGGCGGCGTAGCCATTCAGGGAGAGCCTTGAAGGAGCCCTGAACTGGGAAAGAACAGCATGCAGAAGAAAGCGTCTGTGCTGTGAAGATCTGCAGCCATAAGAACACACCGAGGAGGTATGGACTTTAGAAATCTGATAACAGCATGATGGGACTCTAGAGAAATAGAACAATAACAAGTGGCAGCAGCTTTAGATTTGGAGAAATCCAGCAACGATTGCAAATTTCTTGCTGGGCCCCACCCTGTTGGTCAGGGTGAGAGGCCAGAAATGGAGGCCATTTTCCATGGGCAAAATGAAGTCATTGGCCCAGGGTCTGCGTATCAGGTGAAAGGTGGCTTTTGGGGCTCTAAGGACTGGCAGCGTCCTCGTTGCTGGCAGCTTTCCTTTTGGAAGAATCCAGCACAGTTTGCAAATTTCTCGCTTGACACTACCCTGCCTGCCAGGCCAAATGGCCAAAATTGAAGGCCATTTTCCATGGGAAAAATGTCCTTCACCCAGGGTCTCAGTAATATGTTCAAGGTGGCCTTTGAGGCTCTAAGTATTTACAGGGTCCAGGTTGCTGCCAGCTTTTCTTTTGGAAAAATCCAGCAGAGATTGCGTCATTCTAGCTTGGCTCCCCACTTTCTGCCAGGGTGAGGGGCTGCAAACGGAGGCCATTTCCCATGGGAAAAAGAAGTCCTATCCCAAGGGCCTGGGTGTCAGATGAAAGGTGGCCTTTGGGGCTTTAAGGACTTGCAGGGCACTTCTTACTGGCACCTTTAGATTTGGAGAAATCCAGCAAAGATTGCAAATATATTGCTAGGCCCCACCCTCTTTCTCAGGGCGAGAGGCGTCAAATGGAGGCCATTTTCCATGGGGAAAATGAAGTCATTGGCCCAGGGTCTGGGTATCAGATGAAAGGTGGCATCTGGAGCCCTAAGGACTTGCAGGGTCCTCGTTGCCAGCATCTTTAGTTTTGGAGAAAATCATCCAAGTTTTCCAATTTCCCACAGGGAACGATGCAGATGGCCAGGGCAAGTGGCCCCAGACTGACCCCATTTTCCATGGGGAAAATGAAGTCACGTCTCCAGGGTCTGGGAATCAATGAAAGGTGGCTTTTGGAGCTCTAAGAACTTGCAAGCTCTTAGTTGTTGGCACTTTTAGTTGTGTAGAAATCCAGCAAAGATTGCAAATTTCTTGCTGGGCACCACCCTATCGGTCAGGGCGAGTGGCCCAAAATGGAGGCCATGTTCCATGGGGAAAATGAAATCATTGGCCCAGGGTCTGGGTATCAGATGAAAGGTGGCATCTGGGACCTTAAGGACTTGCAGGGTCCTCGTTGCCAGCAGCTTTAGTTTTGGAGAAAATCAGCCAAGTTTGCCACGTTCCCACAGGGAACGATGCAGATGGCCAGGCCGAGTGGCCTCAAACTGACCCCATTTTCCATGGGGAAAAGAAGTCCTTTTCCAGAGTCTGGGTATCAATGAAAGGTGGCCTTTGGGGATCTAAGGACTTGCAAGCTCCTTGTTGCCGGCAGCTTTAGTTGTGGAAGAATGCAGCCAAGTTTTAAAATTTCTCACTGGGCATTGCCCTGTTGGCCAGGGCACATGGCTGCAAATGGTTGCCATTTTCCATGGGAAAAAGAAGTCATTTCCCCAGGGTCTGAGTGTCAGATGAAAGGTGGCCTTTGGGGCTCTAAGGAGTTGCAGCGTCCTAGTTGCTGGCAGCTTTCCTTTTGGAAGAATCCAGCACAGTTTGCAAATTTCTCGCTTGACACTGCCCTGCCTGCCAGGCCAAATGGCCAAAATTGAAGGCCATTTTCCATGGGAAAAATGTCCTTCACCCAGGGTCTCAGTAATATGTTCAAGGTGGCCTTTGAGGCTCTAAGTATTTACAGGATCTTTGTTGCTGCCAGCTTTTCTTTTGGAAAAATCCAGCAGAGATTGCGTCATTCTAGCTTGGCTCCCCACTTTCTGCCAGGGTGAGGGGCTGCAAACGGAGGCCATTTCCCATGGGAAAAAGAAGTCCTATCCCAAGGGCCTGGGTGTCAGATGAAAGGTGGCCTTTGGGGCTTTAAGGACTTGCAGGGTACTTCTTACTGGCACCTTTAGATTTGGAGAAATCCAGCAAAGATTGCAAATATATTGCTAGGCCCCACCCTCTTGGTTAGGGCGAGAGGCGTCAAATGCAGGCCATTTTCTATGGGGAAAATGAAGTCATTGGCCCAGGGTCTGGGTATCAGATGAAAGGTGGCATCTGGATCCCTAAGGACTTGCAGGGTCCTCGTTGCCAGCAGCTGTAGTTTTGGAGAAAATCAGCCAAGTTTGCCAATTTCCCACAGGGAATGATGCAGATGGCCAGGTCGAGCAACCTCAAACTGACCCCATTTTCCATGGGGAAAATGAAGTCACGTCTCCAGGGTCTAGGAATCAATGAAAGGTGGCTTTTGGTGCTCAAAGGACTTGCACATTACTTCTCACTGGGAGCTTTATATTTTGAGAAGTGCAGCAAAGATTTCAAATTTCTTGCTGGACCCGACACTATTGCTCAGGGCGAGAGGCCAGAAATGGAGGCCATTTTCCATGGGGAAAATGAAGTCATTGGCCCAGGGTCTGGGTATCAGATGAAAGGTGGCATCTGGGACCTTAAGGACTTGCAGGGTCCTCGTTGCCAGCAGCTTTAGTTTTGGAGAAAATCAGCCAAGTTTGCCAATTTCACACAGGGAACGATGCAGATGGCCAGGCCGAGTGTCCTAAACTGAACCAATTTTCCATGGGGAAAATGAAGTCATGTCCCCAGGGTCTGGGTATCAATGAAAGGTGGCTTTTGGGCCTCTAAGGACTTGCAAGCTCCTAGTTGCTGCCAGCTTTAGTTGTGGAGGAATCCAGCCAAGGTTTAAAATTTCTCACTGGGCACTGCCCTGTTGGCCAGGGCACGTGGCTGCAAAGAGTTGCCATTTTGCATGGGAAAAAGAAGTTCCTTTCCCCAGGGTCTGAGTGTCAGATGAAAGGTGGCCTTTGGGGCTCTAAGGACTTGCAGGGTACTACTTACTGGCTATAGTAGAGGAAATGTATTGTATTTGAATATCTGTATAGAGGCTTTGCCCCAGAGCTCCGGGTTGTCCTTGATGGGCTGCAGCTGGGACCATTGAAGAGAACTGGGATAAAAGGGGGCGGCGTAGCCATTCAGGGAGAGCCTTGAAGGAGCCCTGAACTGGGAAAGAACAGCATGCAGAAGAAAGCGTCTGTGCTGTGAAGATCTGCAGCCATAAGAACACACCGAGGAGGTATGGACTTTAGAAATCTGATAACAGCATGATGGGACTCTAGAGAAATAGAACAATAACAAGTGGCAGCAGCTTTAGATTTGGAGAAATCCAGCAAAGCTTGCAAATTTCTTGCTGGGCCCCACCCTGTTGGTCAGGGTGAGAGGCCAGAAATGGAGGCCATTTTCCATGGGCAAAATGAAGTCATTGGCCCAGGGTCTGCGTATCAGGTGAAAGGTGGCCTTTGGGGCTCTAAGGAGTTGCAGCGTCCTAGTTGCTGGCAGCTTTCCTTTTGGAAGAATCCAGCACAGTTTGCAAATTTCTCGCTTGACACTGCCCTGCCTGCCAGGCCAAATGGCCAAAATTGAAGGCCATTTTCCATGGGAAAAATGTCCTTCACCCAGGGTCTCAGTAATATGTTCAAGGTGGCCTTTGAGGCTCTAAGTATTTACAGGGTCCAGGTTGCTGCCAGCTTTTCTTTTGGAAAAATCCAGCAGAGATTGCGTCATTCTAGCTTGGCTCCCCACTTTCTGCCAGGGTGAGGGGCTGCAAACGGAGGCCATTTCCCATGGGAAAAAGAAGTCCTATCCCAAGGGCCTGGGTGTCAGATGAAAGGTGGCCTTTGGGGCTTTAAGGACTTGCAGGGTACTTCTTACTGGCACCTTTAGATTTGGAGAAATCCAGCAAAGATTGCAAATATATTGCTAGGCCCCACCCTCTTGGTCAGGGCGAGAGGCGTCAAATGCAGGCCATTTTCTATGGGGAAAATGAAGTCATTGGCCCAGGGTCTGGGTATCAGATGAAAGGTGGCATCTGGATCCCTAAGGACTTGCAGGGTCCTCGTTGCCAGCAGCTGTAGTTTTGGAGAAAATCAGCCAAGTTTGCCAATTTCCCACAGGGAACGATGCAGATGGCCAGGTCGAGCAACCTCAAACTGACCCCATTTTCCATGGGGAAAATGAAGTCACGTCTCCAGGGTCTAGGAATCAATGAAAGGTGGCTTTTGGTGCTCAAAGGACTTGCACATTACTTCTCACTGGGAGCTTTATATTTTGAGAAGTGCAGCAAAGATTTCAAATTTCTTGCTGGACCCGACACTATTGCTCAGGGCGAGAGGCCAGAAATGGAGGCCATTTTCCATGGGGAAAATGAAGTCATTGGCCCAGGGTCTGGGTATCAGATGAAAGGTGGCATCTGGGACCTTAAGGACTTGCAGGGTCCTCGTTGCCAGCAGCTTTAGTTTTGGAGAAAATCAGCCAAGTTTGCCAATTTCCCACAGGGAACGATGCAGATGGCCAGGCCGAGTGTCCTAAACTGAACCAATTTTCCATGGGGAAAATGAAGTCATGTCCCCAGGGTCTGGGTATCAATGAAAGGTGGGTTTTGGAGCACGAAGGACTTGCAGGGTCTATCTTGCCAGCAGCTTTAGTTTTGGAGAAAATCAGCCAAGTTTGCCAATTTCCCACAGGGAACGATGCAGATGGCCAGGTCGAGCAACCTCAAACTGACCCCATTTTCCATGGGGAAAATGAAGTCACATCTCCAGGGTCTAGGAATCAATGAAAGGTGGCTTTTGGTGCTCAAAGGACTTGCAGATTACTTCTCACTGGGAGCTTTATATTTTGAGAAGTGCAGCAAAGATTTCAAATTTCTTGCTGGACCCGACACTATTGCTCAGGGCGAGAGGCCAGAAATGGAGGCCATTTTCCATGGGGAAAATGAAGTCATTGGCCCAGGGTCTGGGTATCAGATGAAAGGTGGCATCTGGGACCTTAAGGACTTGCAGGGTCCTCGTTGCCAGCAGCTTTAGTTTTGGAGAAAATCAGCCAAGTTTGCCAATTTCACACAGGGAACGATGCAGATGGCCAGGCCGAGTGTCCTCAAACTGACCCCATTTTCCATGGGGAAAAGAAGTCCTTTTCCAGAGTCTGGGTATCAATGAAAGGTGGCCTTTGGGGATCTAAGGACTTGCAGGGTCCTGGTTGCCGGCAGCTTTAGTTGTGGAAGAATGCAGCCAAGTTTTAAAATTTCTCACTGGGCATTGCCCTGTTGGCCAGGGCACATGGCTGCAAATGGTTGCCATTTTCCATGGGAAAAAGAAGTCATTTCCCCAGGGTCTGAGTGTCAGATGAAAGGTGGCCTTTGGGGCTCTAAGGAGTTGCAGCGTCCTAGTTGCTGGCAGCTTTCCTTTTGGAAGAATCCAGCACAGTTTGCAAATTTCTCGCTTGACACTGCCCTGCCTGCCAGGCCAAATGGCCAAAATTGAAGGCCATTTTCCATGGGAAAAATGTCCTTCACCCAGGGTCTCAGTAATATGTTCAAGGTGGCCTTTGAGGCTCTAAGTATTTACAGGGTCCAGGTTGCTGCCAGCTTTTCTTTTGGAAAAATCCAGCAGAGATTGCGTCATTCTAGCTTGGCTCCCCACTTTCTGCCAGGGTGAGGGGCTGCAAACGGAGGCCATTTCCCATGGGAAAAAGAAGTCCTATCCCAAGGGCCTGGGTGTCAGATGAAAGGTGGCCTTTGGGGCTTTAAGGACTTGCAGGGTACTTCTTACTGGCACCTTTAGATTTGGAGAAATCCAGCAAAGATTGCAAATATATTGCTAGGCCCCACCCTCTTGGTCAGGGCGAGAGGCGTCAAATGCAGGCCATTTTCTATGGGGAAAATGAAGTCATTGGCCCAGGGTCTGGGTATCAGATGAAAGGTGGCATCTGGATCCCTAAGGACTTGCAGGGTCCTCGTTGCCAGCAGCTGTAGTTTTGGAGAAAATCAGCCAAGTTTGCCAATTTCCCACAGGGAATGATGCAGATGGCCAGGTCGAGCAACCTCAAACTGACCCCATTTTCCATGGGGAAAATGAAGTCACGTCTCCAGGGTCTAGGAATCAATGAAAGGTGGCTTTTGGTGCTCAAAGGACTTGCACATTACTTCTCACTGGGAGCTTTATATTTTGAGAAGTGCAGCAAAGATTTCAAATTTCTTGCTGGACCCGACACTATTGCTCAGGGCGAGAGGCCAGAAATGGAGGCCATTTTCCATGGGGAAAATGAAGTCATTGGCCCAGGGTCTGGGTATCAGATGAAAGGTGGCATCTGGGACCTTAAGGACTTGCAGGGTCCTCGTTGCCAGCAGCTTTAGTTTTGGAGAAAATCAGCCAAGTTTGCCAATTTCCTACAGGGAATGATGCCGATGGCCAGGCCGAGTGTCCTCAAACTGAACCAATTTTCCATGGGGAAAATGAAGTCATGTCCCCAGGGTCTGGGTATCAATGAAAGGTGGCTTTTGGGCCTCTAAGGACTTGCAAGCTCCTAGTTGCTGCCAGCTTTAGTTGTGGAGGAATCCAGCCAAGGTTTAAAATTTCTCACTGGGCACTGCCCTGTTGGCCAGGGCACGTGGCTGCAAAGAGTTGCCATTTTGCATGGGAAAAAGAAGTTCCTTTCCCCAGGGTCTGAGTGTCAGATGAAAGGTGGCCTTTGGGGCTCTAAGGACTTGCAGGGTACTACTTACTGGCTATAGTAGAGGAAATGTATTGTATTTGAATATCTGTATAGAGGCTTTGCCCCAGAGCTCCGGGTTGTCCTTGATGGGCTGCAGCTGGGACCATTGAAGAGAACTGGGATAAAAGGGGGCGGCTTAGCCATTCAGGGAGAGCCTTGAAGGAGCCCCGAACTGGGAAAGAACAGCATGCAGAAGAAAGCGTCTGTGCTGTGAAGATCTGCAGCCATAAGAACACACCGAGGAGGTATGGACTTTAGAAATCTGATAACAGCATGATGGGACTCTAGAGAAATAGAACAATAACAAGTGGCAGCAGCTTTAGATTTGGAGAAATCCAGCAACGATTGCAAATTTCTTGCTGGGCCCCACCCTGTTGGTCAGGGTGAGAGGCCAGAAATGGAGGCCATTTTCCATGGGCAAAATGAAGTCATTGGCCCAGGGTCTGCGTATCAGGTGAAAGGTGGCTTTTGGGGCTCTAAGGACTGGCAGTGTCCTCGTTGCTGGCAGCTTTCCTTTTGGAAGAATCCAGCACAGTTTGCAAATTTCTCGCTTGACACTGCCCTGCCTGCCAGGCCAAATGGCCAAAATTGAAGGCCATTTTCCATGGGAAAAATGTCCTTCACCCAGGGTCTCAGTAATATGTTCAAGGTGGCCTTTGAGGCTCTAAGTATTTACAGGGTCCAGGTTGCTGCCAGCTTTTCTTTTGGAAAAATCCAGCAGAGATTGCGTCATTCTAGCTTGGCTCCCCACTTTCTGCCAGGGTGAGGGGCTGCAAACGGAGGCCATTTCCCATGGGAAAAAGAAGTCCTATCCCAAGGGCCTGGGTGTCAGATGAAAGGTGGCCTTTGGGGCTTTAAGGACTTGCAGGGTAATTCTTACTGGCACCTTTAGATTTGGAGAAATCCATCAAAGATTGCAAATATATTGCTAGGCCCCACCCTCTTGGTCAGGGCGAGAGGCGTCAAATGGAGGCCATTTTCCATGGGGAAAATGAAGTCATTGGCCCAGGGTCTGGGTATCAGATGAAAGGTGGCATCTGGGACCTTAAGGACTTGCAGGGTCCTCGTTGCCAGCAGCTTTAGTTTTGGAGAAAATCAGCCAAGTTTGCCACTTTCCCACAGGGAACGATGCAGATGGCCAGGCCGAGTGGCCTCAAACTGACCCCATTTTCCATGGGGAAAAGAAGTCCTTTTCCAGAGTCTGGGTATCAATGAAAGGTGGCCTTTGGGGATCTAAGGACTTGCAGGGTCCTCGTTGCCGGCAGCTTTAGTTGTGGAAGAATGCAGCCAAGTTTTAAAATTTCTCACTGGGCATTGCCCTGTTGGCCAGGGCACATGGCTGCAAATGGTTGCCATTTTCCATGGGAAAAAGAAGTCATTTCCCCAGGGTCTGAGTGTCAGATGAAAGGTGGCCTTTGGGGCTCTAAGGAGTTGCAGCGTCCTAGTTGCTGGCAGCTTTCCTTTTGGAAGAATCCAGCACAGTTTGCAAATTTCTCGCTTGACACTGCCCTGCCTGCCAGGCCAAATGGGCAAAATTGAAGGCCATTTTCAATGGGAAAAATGTCCTTCACCCAGGGTCTCAGTAATATGTTCAAGGTGGCCTTTGAGGCTCTAAGTATTTACAGGGTCCAGGTTGCTGCCAGCTTTTCTTTTGGAAAAATCCAGCAGAGATTGCGTCATTCTAGCTTGGCTCCCCACTTTCTGCCAGGGTGAGGGGCTGCAAACGGAGGCCATTTCCCATGGGAAAAAGAAGTCCTATCCCAAGGGCCTGGGTGTCAGATGAAAGGTGGCCTTTGGGGCTTTAAGGACTTGCAGGGTACTTCTTACTGGCACCTTTAGATTTGGAGAAATCCAGCAAAGATTGCAAATATATTGCTAGGCCCCACCCTCTTGGTCAGGGCGAGAGGCGTCAAATGCAGGCCATTTTCTATGGGGAAAATGAAGTCATTGGCCCAGGGTCTGGGTATCAGATGAAAGGTGGCATCTGGATCCCTAAGGACTTGCAGGGTCCTCGTTGCCAGCAGCTGTAGTTTTGGAGAAAATCAGCCAAGTTTGCCAATTTCCCACAGGGAATGATGCAGATGGCCAGGTCGAGCAACCTCAAACTGACCCCATTTTCCATGGGGAAAATGAAGTCACGTCTCCAGGGTCTAGGAATCAATGAAAGGTGGCTTTTGGTGCTCAAAGGACTTGCAGATTACTTCTCACTGGGAGCTTTATATTTTGAGAAGTGCAGCAAAGATTTCAAATTTCTTGCTGGACCCGACACTATTGCTCAGGGCGAGAGGCCAGAAATGGAGGCCATTTTCCATGGGGAAAATGAAGTCATTGGCCCAGGGTCTGGGTATCAGATGAAAGGTGGCATCTGGGACCTTAAGGACTTGCAGGGTCCTCGTTGCCAGCAGCTTTAGTTTTGGAGAAAATCAGCCAAGTTTGCCAATTTCACACAGGGAATGATGCCGATGGCCAGGCCGAGTGTCCTCAAACTGAACCAATTTTCCATGGGGAAAATGAAGTCATGTCCCCAGGGTCTGGGTATCAATGAAAGGTGGCTTTTGGGCCTCTAAGGACTTGCAAGCTCCTAGTTGCTGCCAGCTTTAGTTGTGGAGGAATCCAGCCAAGGTTTAAAATTTCTCACTGGGCACTGCCCTGTTGGCCAGGGCACGTGGCTGCAAAGAGTTTCCATTTTGCATGGGAAAAAGAAGTTCCTTTCCCCAGGGTCTGAGTGTCAGATGAAAGGTGGCCTTTGGGGCTCTAAGGACTTGCAGGGTACTACTTACTGGCTATAGTAGAGGAAATGTATTGTATTTGAATATCTGTATAGAGGCTTTGCCCCAGAGCTCCGGGTTGTCCTTGATGGGCTGCAGCTGGGACCATTGAAGAGAACTGGGATAAAAGGGGGCGGGTTAGCCATTCAGGGAGAGCCTTGAAGGAGCCCTGAACTGGGAAAGAACAGCATGCAGAAGAAAGCGTCTGTGCTGTGAAGATCTGCAGCCATAAGAACACACCGAGGAGGTATGGACTTTAGAAATCTGATAACAGCATGATGGGACTCTAGAGAAATAGAACAATAACAAGTGGCAGCAGCTTTAGATTTGGAGAAATCCAGCAACGATTGCAAATTTCTTGCTGGGCCCCACCCTGTTGGTCAGGGTGAGAGGCCAGAAATGGAGGCCATTTTCCATGGGCAAAATGAAGTCATTGGCCCAGGGTCTGCGTATCAGGTGAAAGGTGGCTTTTGGGGCTCTAAGGACTGGCAGCGTCCTCGTTGCTGGCAGCTTTCCTTTTGGAAGAATCCAGCACAGTTTGCAAATTTCTCGCTTGACACTGCCCTGCCTGCCAGGCCAAATGGCCAAAATTGAAGGCCATTTTCCATGGGAAAAATGTCCTTCACCCAGGGTCTCAGTAATATGTTCAAGGTGGCCTTTGAGGCTCTAAGTATTTACAGGGTCCAGGTTGCTGCCAGCTTTTCTTTTGGAAAAATCCAGCAGAGATTGCGTCATTCTAGCTTGGCTCCCCACTTTCTGCCAGGGTGAGGGGCTGCAAACGGAGGCCATTTCCCATGGGAAAAAGAAGTCCTATCCCAAGGGCCTGGGTGTCAGATGAAAGGTGGCCTTTGGGGCATTAAGGACTTGCAGGGTACTTCTTACTGGCACCTTTAGATTTGGAGAAATCCAGCAAAGATTGCAAATATATTGCTAGGCCCCACCCTCTTGGTCAGGGCGAGAGGCGTCAAATGGAGGCCATGTTCCATGGGGAAAATGAAGTCATTGGCCCAGGGTCTGGGTATCAGATGAAAGGTGGCATCTGGGACCTTAAGGACTTGCAGGGTCCTCGTTGCCAGCAGCTTTAGTTTTGGAGAAAATCAGCCAAGTTTGCCACTTTCCCACAGGGAACGATGCAGATGGCCAGGCCGAGTGGCCTCAAACTGACCCCATTTTCCATGGGGAAAAGAAGTCCTTTTCCAGAGTCTGGGTATCAATGAAAGGTGGCCTTTGGGGATCTAAGGACTTGCAAGCTCCTTGTTGCCGGCAGCTTTAGTTGTGGAAGAATGCAGCCAAGTTTTAAAATTTCTCACTGGGCATTGCCCTGTTGGCCAGGGCACATGGCTGCAAATGGTTGCCATTTTCCATGGGAAAAAGAAGTCATTTCCCCAGGGTCTGAGTGTCAGATGAAAGGTGGCCTTTGGGGCTCTAAGGAGTTGCAGCGTCCTAGTTGCCAGCAGCTTTCCTTTTGGAAGAATCCAGCACAGTTTGCAAATTTCTCGCTTGACACTGCCCTGCCTGCCAGGCCAAATGGCCAAAATTGAAGGCCACTTTCCATGGGAAAAATGTCCTTCACCCAGGGTCTCAGTAATATGTTCAAGGTGGCCTTTGAGGCTCTAAGTATTTACAGGGTCCAGGTTGCTGCCAGCTTTTCTTTTGGAAAAATCCAGCAGAGATTGCGTCATTCTAGCTTGGCTCCCCACTTTCTGCCAGGGTGAGGGGCTGCAAACGGAGGCCATTTCCCATGGGAAGAAGAAGTCCTATCCCCAGGCTCTGGGTGTCAGATGAAAGGTGGCCTTTGGGGCTTTGAGGACTTGCAGGGTACTTCTTACTGGCACCTTTAGATTTGGAGAAATCCAGCAAAGATTGCAAATATATTGCTGGGCCCCACCCTCTTGGTCAGGGCGAGAGGCGTCAAATGCAGGCCATTTTCCATGGGGAAAATGAAGTCATTGGCCCAGGGTCTGGGTATCAGATGAAAGGTGGCATCTGGATCCCTAAGGACTTGCAGGGTCCTCGTTGCCAGCAGCTGTAGTTTTGGAGAAAATCAGCCAAGTTTGCCAATTTCCCACAGGGAACGATGCAGATGGCCAGGTCGAGCAACCTCAAACTGACCCCATTTTCCATGGGGAAAATGAAGTCACGTCTCCAGGGTCTAGGAATCAATGAAAGGTGGCTTTTGGTGCTCAAAGGACTTGCAGATTACTTCTCACTGGGAGCTTTATATTTTGAGAAATGCAGCAAAGATTTCAAATTTCTTGCTGGACCCGACACTATTGCTCAGGGCGAGAGGCCAGAAATGGAGGCCATTTTCCATGGGGAAAATGAAGTCATTGGCCCAGGGTCTGGGTATCAGATGAAAGGTGGCATCTGGGACCTTAAGGACTTGCAGGGTCCTCGTTGCCAGCAGCTTTAGTTTTGGAGAAAATCAGCCAAGTTTGCCAATTTCCCACAGGGAATGATGCCGATGGCCAGGCCGAGTGTCCTCAAACTGAACCAATTTTCCATGGGGAAAATGAAGTCATGTCCCCAGGGTCTGGGTATCAATGAAAGGTGGCTTTTGGGCCTCTAAGGACTTGCAAGCTCCTAGTTGCTGCCAGCTTTAGTTGTGGAGGAATCCAGCCAAGGTTTAAAATTTCTCACTGGGCACTGCCCTGTTGGCCAGGGCACATGGCTGCAAAGAGTTGCCATTTTGCATGGGAAAAAGAAGTTCCTTTCCCCAGGGTCTGAGTGTCAGATGAAAGGTGGCCTTTGGGGCTCTAAGGACTTGCAGGGTACTACTTACTGGCTATAGTAGAGGAAATGTATTGTATTTGAATATCTGTATAGAGGCTTTGCCCCAGAGCTCCGGGTTGTCCTTGATGGGCTGCAGCTGGGACCATTGAAGAGAACTGGGATAAAAGGGGGCGGCGTAGCCATTCAGGGAGAGCCTTGAAGGAGCCCTGAACTGGGAAAGAACAGCATGCAGAAGAAAGCGTCTGTGCTGTGAAGATCTGCAGCCATAAGAACACACCGAGGAGGTATGGACTTTAGAAATCTGATAACAGCATGATGGGACTCTAGAGAAATAGAACAATAACAAGTGGCAGCAGCTTTAGATTTGGAGAAATCCAGCAACGATTGCAAATTTCTTGCTGGGCCCCACCCTGTTGGTCAGGGTGAGAGGCCAGAAATGGAGGCCATTTTCCATGGGCAAAATGAAGTCATTGGCCCAGGGTCTGCGTATCAGGTGAAAGGTGGCTTTTGGGGCTCTAAGGACTGGCAGCGTCCTCGTTGCTGGCAGCTTTCCTTTTGGAAGAATCCAGCACAGTTTGCAAATTTCTCGCTTGACACTACCCTGCCTGCCAGGCCAAATGGCCAAAATTGAAGGCCATTTTCCATGGGAAAAATGTCCTTCACCCAGGGTCTCAGTAATATGTTCAAGGTGGCCTTTGAGGCTCTAAGTATTTACAGGGTCCAGGTTGCTGCCAGCTTTTCTTTTGGAAAAATCCAGCAGAGATTGCGTCATTCTAGCTTGGCTCCCCACTTTCTGCCAGGGTGAGGGGCTGCAAACGGAGGCCATTTCCCATGGGAAAAAGAAGTCCTATCCCAAGGGCCTGGGTGTCAGATGAAAGGTGGCCTTTGGGGCTTTAAGGACTTGCAGGGCACTTCTTACTGGCACCTTTAGATTTGGAGAAATCCAGCAAAGATTGCAAATATATTGCTAGGCCCCACCCTCTTTCTCAGGGCGAGAGGCGTCAAATGGAGGCCATTTTCCATGGGGAAAATGAAGTCATTGGCCCAGGGTCTGGGTATCAGATGAAAGGTGGCATCTGGAGCCCTAAGGACTTGCAGGGTCCTCGTTGCCAGCATCTTTAGTTTTGGAGAAAATCATCCAAGTTTTCCAATTTCCCACAGGGAACGATGCAGATGGCCAGGGCAAGTGGCCCCAGACTGACCCCATTTTCCATGGGGAAAATGAAGTCACGTCTCCAGGGTCTGGGAATCAATGAAAGGTGGCTTTTGGAGCTCTAAGAACTTGCAAGCTCTTAGTTGTTGGCACTTTTAGTTGTGTAGAAATCCAGCAAAGATTGCAAATTTCTTGCTGGGCACCACCCTATCGGTCAGGGCGAGTGGCCCAAAATGGAGGCCATGTTCCATGGGGAAAATGAAATCATTGGCCCAGGGTCTGGGTATCAGATGAAAGGTGGCATCTGGGACCTTAAGGACTTGCAGGGTCCTCGTTGCCAGCAGCTTTAGTTTTGGAGAAAATCAGCCAAGTTTGCCACGTTCCCACAGGGAACGATGCAGATGGCCAGGCCGAGTGGCCTCAAACTGACCCCATTTTCCATGGGGAAAAGAAGTCCTTTTCCAGAGTCTGGGTATCAATGAAAGGTGGCCTTTGGGGATCTAAGGACTTGCAAGCTCCTTGTTGCCGGCAGCTTTAGTTGTGGAAGAATGCAGCCAAGTTTTAAAATTTCTCACTGGGCATTGCCCTGTTGGCCAGGGCACATGGCTGCAAATGGTTGCCATTTTCCATGGGAAAAAGAAGTCATTTCCCCAGGGTCTGAGTGTCAGATGAAAGGTGGCCTTTGGGGCTCTAAGGAGTTGCAGCGTCCTAGTTGCTGGCAGCTTTCCTTTTGGAAGAATCCAGCACAGTTTGCAAATTTCTCGCTTGACACTGCCCTGCCTGCCAGGCCAAATGGCCAAAATTGAAGGCCATTTTCCATGGGAAAAATGTCCTTCACCCAGGGTCTCAGTAATATGTTCAAGGTGGCCTTTGAGGCTCTAAGTATTTACAGGGTCCAGGTTGCTGCCAGCTTTTCTTTTGGAAAAATCCAGCAGAGATTGCGTCATTCTAGCTTGGCTCCCCACTTTCTGCCAGGGTGAGGGGCTGCAAACGGAGGCCATTTCCCATGGGAAAAAGAAGTCCTATCCCAAGGGCCTGGGTGTCAGATGAAAGGTGGCCTTTGGGGCTTTAAGGACTTGCAGGGTACTTCTTACTGGCACCTTTAGATTTGGAGAAATCCAGCAAAGATTGCAAATATATTGCTAGGCCCCACCCTCTTGGTTAGGGCGAGAGGCGTCAAATGCAGGCCATTTTCTATGGGGAAAATGAAGTCATTGGCCCAGGGTCTGGGTATCAGATGAAAGGTGGCATCTGGATCCCTAAGGACTTGCAGGGTCCTCGTTGCCAGCAGCTGTAGTTTTGGAGAAAATCAGCCAAGTTTGCCAATTTCCCACAGGGAATGATGCAGATGGCCAGGTCGAGCAACCTCAAACTGACCCCATTTTCCATGGGGAAAATGAAGTCACGTCTCCAGGGTCTAGGAATCAATGAAAGGTGGCTTTTGGTGCTCAAAGGACTTGCACATTACTTCTCACTGGGAGCTTTATATTTTGAGAAGTGCAGCAAAGATTTCAAATTTCTTGCTGGACCCGACACTATTGCTCAGGGCGAGAGGCCAGAAATGGAGGCCATTTTCCATGGGGAAAATGAAGTCATTGGCCCAGGGTCTGGGTATCAGATGAAAGGTGGCATCTGGGACCTTAAGGACTTGCAGGGTCCTCGTTGCCAGCAGCTTTAGTTTTGGAGAAAATCAGCCAAGTTTGCCAATTTCACACAGGGAACGATGCAGATGGCCAGGCCGAGTGTCCTAAACTGAACCAATTTTCCATGGGGAAAATGAAGTCATGTCCCCAGGGTCTGGGTATCAATGAAAGGTGGCTTTTGGGCCTCTAAGGACTTGCAAGCTCCTAGTTGCTGCCAGCTTTAGTTGTGGAGGAATCCAGCCAAGGTTTAAAATTTCTCACTGGGCACTGCCCTGTTGGCCAGGGCACGTGGCTGCAAAGAGTTGCCATTTTGCATGGGAAAAAGAAGTTCCTTTCCCCAGGGTCTGAGTGTCAGATGAAAGGTGGCCTTTGGGGCTCTAAGGACTTGCAGGGTACTACTTACTGGCTATAGTAGAGGAAATGTATTGTATTTGAATATCTGTATAGAGGCTTTGCCCCAGAGCTCCGGGTTGTCCTTGATGGGCTGCAGCTGGGACCATTGAAGAGAACTGGGATAAAAGGGGGCGGCGTAGCCATTCAGGGAGAGCCTTGAAGGAGCCCTGAACTGGGAAAGAACAGCATGCAGAAGAAAGCGTCTGTGCTGTGAAGATCTGCAGCCATAAGAACACACCGAGGAGGTATGGACTTTAGAAATCTGATAACAGCATTATGGGACTCTAGAGAAATAGAACAATAACAAGTGGCAGCAGCTTTAGATTTGGAGAAATCCAGCAAAGCTTGCAAATTTCTTGCTGGGCCCCACCCTGTTGGTCAGGGTGAGAGGCCAGAAATGGAGGCCATTTTCCATGGGCAAAATGAAGTCATTGGCCCAGGGTCTGCGTATCAGGTGAAAGGTGGCCTTTGGGGCTCTAAGGAGTTGCAGCGTCCTAGTTGCTGGCAGCTTTCCTTTTGGAAGAATCCAGCACAGTTTGCAAATTTCTCGCTTGACACTGCCCTGCCTGCCAGGCCAAATGGCCAAAATTGAAGGCCATTTTCCATGGGAAAAATGTCCTTCACCCAGGGTCTCAGTAATATGTTCAAGGTGGCCTTTGAGGCTCTAAGTATTTACAGGGTCCAGGTTGCTGCCAGCTTTTCTTTTGGAAAAATCCAGCAGAGATTGCGTCATTCTAGCTTGGCTCCCCACTTTCTGCCAGGGTGAGGGGCTGCAAACGGAGGCCATTTCCCATGGGAAAAAGAAGTCCTATCCCAAGGGCCTGGGTGTCAGATGAAAGGTGGCCTTTGGGGCATTAAGGACTTGCAGGGTACTTCTTACTGGCACCTTTAGATTTGGAGAAATCCAGCAAAGATTGCAAATATATTGCTAGGCCCCACCCTCTTGGTCAGGGCGAGAGGCGTCAAATGGAGGCCATGTTCCATGGGGAAAATGAAGTCATTGGCCCAGGGTCTGGGTATCAGATGAAAGGTGGCATCTGGGACCTTAAGGACTTGCAGGGTCCTCGTTGCCAGCAGCTTTAGTTTTGGAGAAAATCAGCCAAGTTTGCCACTTTCCCACAGGGAACGATGCAGATGGCCAGGCCGAGTGGCCTCAAACTGACCCCATTTTCCATGGGGAAAAGAAGTCCTTTTCCAGAGTCTGGGTATCAATGAAAGGTGGCCTTTGGGGATCTAAGGACTTGCAGGGTCCTCGTTGCCGGCAGCTTTAGTTGTGGAAGAATGCAGCCAAGTTTTAAAATTTCTCACTGGGCATTGCCCTGTTGGCCAGGGCACATGGCTGCAAATGGTTGCCATTTTCCATGGGAAAAAGAAGTCATTTCCCCAGGGTCTGAGTGTCAGATGAAAGGTGGCCTTTGGGGCTCTAAGGAGTTGCAGCGTCCTAGTTGCTGGCAGCTTTCCTTTTGGAAGAATCCAGCACAGTTTGCAAATTTCTCGCTTGACACTGCCCTGCCTGCCAGGCCAAATGGGCAAAATTGAAGGCCATTTTCAATGGGAAAAATGTCCTTCACCCAGGGTCTCAGTAATATGTTCAAGGTGGCCTTTGAGGCTCTAAGTATTTACAGGGTCCAGGTTGCTGCCAGCTTTTCTTTTGGAAAAATCCAGCAGAGATTGCGTCATTCTAGCTTGGCTCCCCACTTTCTGCCAGGGTGAGGGGCTGCAAACGGAGGCCATTTCCCATGGGAAAAAGAAGTCCTATCCCAAGGGCCTGGGTGTCAGATGAAAGGTGGCCTTTGGGGCTTTAAGGACTTGCAGGGTACTTCTTACTGGCACCTTTAGATTTGGAGAAATCCAGCAAAGATTGCAAATATATTGCTAGGCCCCACCCTCTTGGTCAGGGCGAGAGGCGTCAAATGCAGGCCATTTTCTATGGGGAAAATGAAGTCATTGGCCCAGGGTCTGGGTATCAGATGAAAGGTGGCATCTGGGACCTTAAGGACTTGCAGGGTCCTCGTTGCCAGCAGCTTTAGTTTTGGAGAAAATCAGCCAAGTTTGCCAATTTCACACAGGGAACGATGCAGATGGCCAGGCCGAGTGTCCTAAACTGAACCAATTTTCCATGGGGAAAATGAAGTCATGTCCCCAGGGTCTGGGTATCAATGAAAGGTGGGTTTTGGAGCACGAAGGACTTGCAGGGTCTATCTTGCCAGCAGCTTTAGTTTTGGAGAAAATCAGCCAAGTTTGCCAATTTCCCACAGGGAACGATGCAGATGGCCAGGTCGAGCAACCTCAAACTGACCCCATTTTCCATGGGGAAAATGAAGTCACGTCTCCAGGGTCTAGGAATCAATGAAAGGTGGCTTTTGGTGCTCAAAGGACTTGCACATTACTTCTCACTGGGAGCTTTATATTTTGAGAAGTGCAGCAAAGATTTCAAATTTCTTGCTGGACCCAACACTATTGCTCAGGGCGAGAGGCCAGAAATGGAGGCCATTTTCCATGGGGAAAATGAAGTCATTGGCCCAGGGTCTGGGTATCAGATGAAAGGTGGCATCTGGGACCTTAAGGACTTGCAGGGTCCTCGTTGCCAGCAGCTTTAGTTTTGGAGAAAATCAGCCAAGTTTGCCAATTTCCTACAGGGAATGATGCCGATGGCCAGGCCGAGTGTCCTCAAACTGAACCAATTTTCCATGGGGAAAATGAAGTCATGTCCCCAGGGTCTGGGTATCAATGAAAGGTGGCTTTTGGGCCTCTAAGGACTTGCAAGCTCCTAGTTGCTGCCAGCTTTAGTTGTGGAGGAATCCAGCCAAGGTTTAAAATTTCTCACTGGGCACTGCCCTGTTGGCCAGGGCACGTGGCTGCAAAGAGTTGCCATTTTGCATGGGAAAAAGAAGTTCCTTTCCCCAGGGTCTGAGTGTCAGATGAAAGGTGGCCTTTGGGGCTCTAAGGACTTGCAGGGTACTACTTACTGGCTATAGTAGAGGAAATGTATTGTATTTGAATATCTGTATAGAGGCTTTGCCCCAGAGCTCCGGGTTGTCCTTGATGGGCTGCAGCTGGGACCATTGAAGAGAACTGGGATAAAAGGGGGCGGGTTAGCCATTCAGGGAGAGCCTTGAAGGAGCCCTGAACTGGGAAAGAACAGCATGCAGAAGAAAGCGTCTGTGCTGTGAAGATCTGCAGCCATAAGAACACACCGAGGAGGTATGGACTTTAGAAATCTGATAACAGCATGATGGGACTCTAGAGAAATAGAACAATAACAAGTGGCAGCAGCTTTAGATTTGGAGAAATCCAGCAACGATTGCAAATTTCTTGCTGGGCCCCACCCTGTTGGTCAGGGTGAGAGGCCAGAAATGGAGGCCATTTTCCATGGGCAAAATGAAGTCATTGGCCCAGGGTCTGCGTATCAGGTGAAAGGTGGCTTTTGGGGCTCTAAGGACTGGCAGCGTCCTCGTTGCTGGCAGCTTTCCTTTTGGAAGAATCCAGCACAGTTTGCAAATTTCTCGCTTGACACTGCCCTGCCTGCCAGGCCAAATGGCCAAAATTGAAGGCCATTTTCCATGGGAAAAATGTCCTTCACCCAGGGTCTCAGTAATATGTTCAAGGTGGCCTTTGAGGCTCTAAGTATTTACAGGGTCCAGGTTGCTGCCAGCTTTTCTTTTGGAAAAATCCAGCAGAGATTGCGTCATTCTAGCTTGGCTCCCCACTTTCTGCCAGGGTGAGGGGCTGCAAACGGAGGCCATTTCCCATGGGAAAAAGAAGTCCTATCCCAAGGGCCTGGGTGTCAGATGAAAGGTGGCCTTTGGGGCATTAAGGACTTGCAGGGTACTTCTTACTGGCACCTTTAGATTTGGAGAAATCCAGCAAAGATTGCAAATATATTGCTAGGCCCCACCCTCTTGGTCAGGGCGAGAGGCGTCAAATGGAGGCCATGTTCCATGGGGAAAATGAAGTCATTGGCCCAGGGTCTGGGTATCAGATGAAAGGTGGCATCTGGGACCTTAAGGACTTGCAGGGTCCTCGTTGCCAGCAGCTTTAGTTTTGGAGAAAATCAGCCAAGTTTGCCACTTTCCCACAGGGAACGATGCAGATGGCCAGGCCGAGTGGCCTCAAACTGACCCCATTTTCCATGGGGAAAAGAAGTCCTTTTCCAGAGTCTGGGTATCAATGAAAGGTGGCCTTTGGGGATCTAAGGACTTGCAAGCTCCTTGTTGCCGGCAGCTTTAGTTGTGGAAGAATGCAGCCAAGTTTTAAAATTTCTCACTGGGCATTGCCCTGTTGGCCAGGGCACATGGCTGCAAATGGTTGCCATTTTCCATGGGAAAAAGAAGTCATTTCCCCAGGGTCTGAGTGTCAGATGAAAGGTGGCCTTTGGGGCTCTAAGGAGTTGCAGCGTCCTAGTTGCCAGCAGCTTTCCTTTTGGAAGAATCCAGCACAGTTTGCAAATTTCTCGCTTGACACTGCCCTGCCTGCCAGGCCAAATGGCCAAAATTGAAGGCCACTTTCCATGGGAAAAATGTCCTTCACCCAGGGTCTCAGTAATATGTTCAAGGTGGCCTTTGAGGCTCTAAGTATTTACAGGGTCCAGGTTGCTGCCAGCTTTTCTTTTGGAAAAATCCAGCAGAGATTGCGTCATTCTAGCTTGGCTCCCCACTTTCTGCCAGGGTGAGGGGCTGCAAACGGAGGCCATTTCCCATGGGAAGAAGAAGTCCTATCCCCAGGCTCTGGGTGTCAGATGAAAGGTGGCCTTTGGGGCTTTGAGGACTTGCAGGGTACTTCTTACTGGCACCTTTAGATTTGGAGAAATCCAGCAAAGATTGCAAATATATTGCTGGGCCCCACCCTCTTGGTCAGGGCGAGAGGCGTCAAATGCAGGCCATTTTCCATGGGGAAAATGAAGTCATTGGCCCAGGGTCTGGGTATCAGATGAAAGGTGGCATCTGGATCCCTAAGGACTTGCAGGGTCCTCGTTGCCAGCAGCTGTAGTTTTGGAGAAAATCAGCCAAGTTTGCCAATTTCCCACAGGGAACGATGCAGATGGCCAGGTCGAGCAACCTCAAACTGACCCCATTTTCCATGGGGAAAATGAAGTCACGTCTCCAGGGTCTAGGAATCAATGAAAGGTGGCTTTTGGTGCTCAAAGGACTTGCAGATTACTTCTCACTGGGAGCTTTATATTTTGAGAAATGCAGCAAAGATTTCAAATTTCTTGCTGGACCCGACACTATTGCTCAGGGCGAGAGGCCAGAAATGGAGGCAATTTTCCATGGGGAAAATGAAGTCATTGGCCCAGGGTCTGGGTATCAGATGAAAGGTGGCATCTGGGACCTTAAGGACTTGCAGGGTCCTCGTTGCCAGCAGCTTTAGTTTTGGAGAAAATCAGCCAAGTTTGCCAATTTCCCACAGGGAATGATGCCGATGGCCAGGCCGAGTGTCCTCAAACTGAACCAATTTTCCATGGGGAAAATGAAGTCATGTCCCCAGGGTCTGGGTATCAATGAAAGGTGGCTTTTGGGCCTCTAAGGACTTGCAAGCTCCTAGTTGCTGCCAGCTTTAGTTGTGGAGGAATCCAGCCAAGGTTTAAAATTTCTCACTGGGCACTGCCCTGTTGGCCAGGGCACATGGCTGCAAAGAGTTGCCATTTTGCATGGGAAAAAGAAGTTCCTTTCCCCAGGGTCTGAGTGTCAGATGAAAGGTGGCCTTTGGGGCTCTAAGGACTTGCAGGGTACTACTTACTGGCTATAGTAGAGGAAATGTATTGTATTTGAATATCTGTATAGAGGCTTTGCCCCAGAGCTCCGGGTTGTCCTTGATGGGCTGCAGCTGGGACCATTGAAGAGAACTGGGATAAAAGGGGGCGGCGTAGCCATTCAGGGAGAGCCTTGAAGGAGCCCTGAACTGGGAAAGAACAGCATGCAGAAGAAAGCGTCTGTGCTGTGAAGATCTGCAGCCATAAGAACACACCGAGGAGGTATGGACTTTAGCAAGCTGAGAACAGCATGATGGGACTCTAGAGAAATAGAACAATAACAAGTGGCAGCAGCTTTAGATTTGGAGAAATCCAGCAACGATTGCAAATTTCTTGCTGGGCCCCACCCTGTTGGTCAGGGTGAGAGGCCAGAAATGGAGGCCATTTTCCATGGGCAAAATGAAGTCATTGGCCCAGGGTCTGCGTATCAGGTGAAAGGTGGCTTTTGGGGCTCTAAGGACTGGCAGCGTCCTCGTTGCTGGCAGCTTTCCTTTTGGAAGAATCCAGCACAGTTTGCAAATTTCTCGCTTGACACTACCCTGCCTGCCAGGCCAAATGGCCAAAATTGAAGGCCATTTTCCATGGGAAAAATGTCCTTCACCCAGGGTCTCAGTAATATGTTCAAGGTGGCCTTTGAGGCTCTAAGTATTTACAGGGTCCAGGTTGCTGCCAGCTTTTCTTTTGGAAAAATCCAGCAGAGATTGCGTCATTCTAGCTTGGCTCCCCACTTTCTGCCAGGGTGAGGGGCTGCAAACGGAGGCCATTTCCCATGGAAAAAGAAGTCCTATCCCAAGGGCCTGGGTGTCAGATGAAAGGTGGCCTTTGGGGCTTTAAGGACTTGCAGGGCACTTCTTACTGGCACCTTTAGATTTGGAGAAATCCAGCAAAGATTGCAAATATATTGCTAGGCCCCACCCTCTTTCTCAGGGCGAGAGGCGTCAAATGGAGGCCATTTTCCATGGGGAAAATGAAGTCATTGGCCCAGGGTCTGGGTATCAGATGAAAGGTGGCATCTGGAGCCCTAAGGACTTGCAGGGTCCTCGTTGCCAGCATCTTTAGTTTTGGAGAAAATCATCCAAGTTTTCCAATTTCCCACAGGGAACGATGCAGATGGCCAGGGCAAGTGGCCCCAGACTGACCCCATTTTCCATGGGGAAAATGAAGTCACGTCTCCAGGGTCTGGGAATCAATGAAAGGTGGCTTTTGGAGCTCTAAGAACTTGCAAGCTCTTAGTTGTTGGCACTTTTAGTTGTGTAGAAATCCAGCAAAATTGCAAATTTCTTGCTGGGCACCACCCTATCGGTCAGGGCGAGTGGCCCAAAATGGAGGCCATGTTCCATGGGGAAAATGAAATCATTGGCCCAGGGTCTGGGTATCAGATGAAAGGTGGCATCTGGGACCTTAAGGACTTGCAGGGTCCTCGTTGCCAGCAGCTTTAGTTTTGGAGAAAATCAGCCAAGTTTGCCACGTTCCCACAGGGAACGATGCAGATGGCCAGGCCGAGTGGCCTCAAACTGACCCCATTTTCCATGGGGAAAAGAAGTCCTTTTCCAGAGTCTGGGTATCAATGAAAGGTGGCCTTTGGGGATCTAAGGACTTGCAAGCTCCTTGTTGCCGGCAGCTTTAGTTGTGGAAGAATGCAGCCAAGTTTTAAAATTTCTCACTGGGCATTGCCCTGTTGGCCAGGGCACATGGCTGCAAATGGTTGCCATTTTCCATGGAAAAAGAAGTCATTTCCCCAGGGTCTGAGTGTCAGATGAAAGGTGGCCTTTGGGGCTCTAAGGAGTTGCAGCGTCCTAGTTGCTGGCAGCTTTCCTTTTGGAAGAATCCAGCACAGTTTGCAAATTTCTCGCTTGACACTGCCCTGCCTGCCAGGCCAAATGGCCAAAATTGAAGGCCATTTTCCATGGGAAAAATGTCCTTCACCCAGGGTCTCAGTAATATGTTCAAGGTGGCCTTTGAGGCTCTAAGTATTTACAGGGTCCAGGTTGCTGCCAGCTTTTCTTTTGGAAAAATCCAGCAGAGATTGCGTCATTCTAGCTTGGCTCCCCACTTTCTGCCAGGGTGAGGGGCTGCAAACGGAGGCCATTTCCCATGGAAAAAGAAGTCCTATCCAAGGGCCTGGGTGTCAGATGAAAGGTGGCCTTTGGGCTTTAAGGACTTGCAGGGTACTTCTTACTGGCACCTTTAGATTTGGAGAAATCCAGCAAAGATTGCAAATATATTGCTAGGCCCCACCCTCTTGGTTAGGGCGAGAGGCGTCAAATGCAGGCCATTTTCTATGGGGAAAATGAAGTCATTGGCCCAGGGTCTGGGTATCAGATGAAAGGTGGCATCTGGATCCCTAAGGACTTGCAGGGTCCTCGTTGCCAGCAGCTGTAGTTTTGGAGAAAATCAGCCAAGTTTGCCAATTTCCCACAGGGAATGATGCAGATGGCCAGGTCGAGCAACCTCAAACTGACCCCATTTTCCATGGGGAAAATGAAGTCACGTCTCCAGGGTCTAGGAATCAATGAAAGGTGGCTTTTGGTGCTCAAAGGACTTGCAGATTACTTCTCACTGGGAGCTTTATATTTTGAGAAGTGCAGCAAAGATTTCAAATTTCTTGCTGGACCCGACACTATTGCTCAGGGCGAGAGGCCAGAAATGGAGGCCATTTTCCATGGGGAAAATGAAGTCATTGGCCCAGGGTCTGGGTATCAGATGAAAGGTGGCATCTGGGACCTTAAGGACTTGCAGGGTCCTCGTTGCCAGCAGCTTTAGTTTTGGAGAAAATCAGCCAAGTTTGCCAATTTCACACAGGGAACGATGCAGATGGCCAGGCCGAGTGTCCTAAACTGAACCAATTTTCCATGGGGAAAATGAAGTCATGTCCCCAGGGTCTGGGTATCAATGAAAGGTGGCTTTTGGGCCTCTAAGGACTTGCAAGCTCCTAGTTGCTGCCAGCTTTAGTTGTGGAGGAATCCAGCCAAGGTTTAAAATTTCTCCCTGGGCACTGCCCTGTTGGCCAGGGCACGTGGCTGCAAAGAGTTGCCATTTTGCATGGGAAAAAGAAGTTCCTTTCCCCAGGGTCTGAGTGTCAGATGAAAGGTGGCCTTTGGGGCTCTAAGGACTTGCAGGGTACTACTTACTGGCTATAGTAGAGGAAATGTATTGTATTTGAATATCTGTATAGAGGCTTTGCCCCAGAGCTCCGGGTTGTCCTTGATGGGCTGCAGCTGGGACCATTGAAGAGAACTGGGAAAAAAGGGGGCGGCGTAGCCATTCAGGGAGAGCCTTGAAGGAGCCCTGAACTGGGAAAGAACAGCATGCAGAAGAAAGCGTCTGTGCTGTGAAGATCTGCAGCCATAAGAACACACCGAGGAGGTATGGACTTTAGAAATCTGATAACAGCATTATGGGACTCTAGAGAAATAGAACAATAACAAGTGGCAGCAGCTTTAGATTTGGAGAAATCCAGCAAAGCTTGCAAATTTCTTGCTGGGCCCCACCCTGTTGGTCAGGGTGAGAGGCCAGAAATGGAGGCCATTTTCCATGGGCAAAATGAAGTCATTGGCCCAGGGTCTGCGTATCAGGTGAAAGGTGGCCTTTGGGGCTCTAAGGAGTTGCAGCGTCCTAGTTGCTGGCAGCTTTCCTTTTGGAAGAATCCAGCACAGTTTGCAAATTTCTCGCTTGACACTGCCCTGCCTGCCAGGCCAAATGGCCAAAATTGAAGGCCATTTTCCATGGGAAAAATGTCCTTCACCCAGGGT
>NW_026531190.1:0-69432 GCF_020745825.1 Agelaius phoeniceus | reverse complement strand
CTTTTTCCAGCCCAAAAATCGCCATTTTTCACCTCAAAACTGCCCTTTTGTCACCCCAAAAAACCCCCTTTGTGCCAGCCCAAAATCGTCATTTTTAGCCCCCAAAAATTGCCATTTTTCACGTCAAATTGCCCTTTTTTCACCCTAAAATTCGCCTTTTTCACCCCAAAATCGCCTCTTTTCAGGCCCCAAAAATCACCTTTTTCACCCCAAAAATCACCCTTTTCTCACCCCAAAAATCACGTTTTTATCACCCCAATATCACAGGGTTTTGGCCCCAAAATCACCTTTTTTCACCCCAAAATTCACCTTTTTTTGTCACCCCAAACTCATCGGTTTTGGCCCCAAAATCGACTCTTTTCACCCAAAAATCGCCATTTTGTTACCCCAAAAATTGCCATTTTTTTCACCCCAATATCACAAGGTTTTGCCTCAAAAATTTGCATTTTTCACCCCAAAAATCCCCTTTTTTTCACCCCAAAATTGCCCCTTTATCACCCCAAGATCGCCTCTTTTCAGGCCCAAAATTGCCCCTTTTCACCCAAAATCCATTCCTGCCCCTGCTGTACTCGCTGCTGTTCCGCGCCCACGCCCACGGGGACACCGTGGTGCGACCCCTGCTGCACGAGTCAGTCCCCAAAATCCCCTCTTTTCACCCCAAAAATTGCCCTTTTTTTCGCCCCAAAATCCCCTCTTTTCACCCAAAAATCGCCATTTTTTCGCCCCAAAAATCGCCATTTTTTTCGCCCCAAAATTGCCATTTTTTCACCCCAAAAATCGCCTTTTTTACCTCAAAAATTGCCTTTTTTCACCCCAAAATCACCTCTTTTCAGGCCCCAAAAATCGCCTCCTGTCACGCCAAAATCGCCTTTTTGCACCCCAAAATCGCCATTTTCCACCCAAAAATCGCCATTTTTCACCTCCAAACTGCCCTTTTGTCACCCCAAAATATCCCCTTTTTGTCAGCCCAAAATCATCGGTTTTAGCCCCAAAATCGCCTCTTTTCACCCCAAAAATCACCTTTTTTTTCACCCCAAAAATCACCTTTTTACCAGCTCAAACTCATGGGTTTTGGCCCCAAAATCGACTCTTTTCACGCCAAAAAATATCACCATTTTTCACCCCAAAAAACGCCATTTTTTTCACCCCAATATCACAAGGTTTTGCCCCAAAAATTCACATTTTTCACCCCAAAAATCCCCTTTTTTTCACCCCAACATCGCCTCTTTTCAGGCCCAAAATTGCCCCTTTTCACCCCAAAATCCATTCCTGCCCCTGCTGTACTCGCTGCTGTTCCGCGCCCACGCCCGCGGGGACACCGTGGTGCGACCCCTGCTGCACGAGTCAGTCCCCAAAATCCCCTCTTTTCACCCCAAAAATCGCCTCTTTTCAGTCCCCAAAATCGCCCTTTGGTTACCCCAAAAATCACCCTTTGGTTACCCCAAAAATCGCCTTTTTCACCCCAAAAATTCGGATTTTCCACCCCAAAAATCGCCATTTTTCACCTCAAAAATCGCCATTTTGTCACCCCAAAAAACCCCCTTTGTGCCAGCCCAAAATCGTCATTTTTAGCCCCAAAAATTGCCATTTTTCACCTCAAAATTGCCCTTTTTTTCACCCTAAAAATCGCCTTTTTTACCCCAAAAATCACCTTTTTTTTCACCCCAAAAATCGCCTTTTTCACCCCAAAAATCACCTTTTTTTACCCAAAAATCACCCTTTTTGTCACCCCAAAAATCGCCTTTTTTCACCCCAAAATCGCCTCATTTCAGGCCCCAAAAATCACCCTTTTTTTCACCCAAAATTCGCCTTTTTCACCTCAAAAATCACCTTTTTTTGTCACCCCAAATTCATCGGTTTTGGCCCCAAAATCGCCTCTTTTCACCCCAAAAAATCCCCCTTTTTTCACCCCAGAAATCGCCTTTTTTCACCCCAAAAATCGCCCTTTTGTTACCCCAAAAATCGCCATTTTTTTCACCCCAATATCACAGGGTTTTGCCCCAAAAATTTGCATTTTTCACCCCAAAAATCCCTGCTTCGCACCTCAATATCCCCCCTTTTTTTGCCCCAAAAATCGCCATTTTTTCACCCCAAAATCATCATTTTCCAGCCCGAAAATCGCCATTTTTCACCTCAAAACTGCCCTTTTGTCACCCCAAAAAATCAAATTTTTTATCACTCCAAACTCATGGGGTTTGGCCCCAAAATCACCTTTTTTCACCCCAAAAATCACCCTCTTTCTTACCCCAAAAATCACCTTTTTGTCAGCCCAAAATCATTGGTTTTAGCCCCAAAATCACCTTTTTTTCACCCTAAAAATCGCCTTTTTTCACCCCACTATCACAAGGTTTTGCCTCAAAAATTCGCATTTTTCACCCAAAAAAATCCCCCTTTTTTCACCCCAAAAATCACCTTTTTTTACCCAATAATCGCCATTTTTCACCCCAAAATCCCCTTTAATGGACAAAAAAATCACCTTTTTCCCCCAATATCACAAGGTTTCACCCCAAAAATTCGCATTTTTCACCCCAAAAATCCCTGCTTCTCACCCCAAAATCCCCCCTTTTTTTGCCCCAAAAATCGCCATTTTTTTCACCCCAAAATCATCATTTTCCAGCCCAAAAATCGCCATTTTTCACCTCAAAACTGCCCTTTTGTCACCCCAAAAAATCAAATTTTTTATCACTCCAAACTCATGGGGTTTGGCCCAAAATCGCCTCTTTTCACCCCAAAAATCGCCTTTTTTTCATCCCAAAAATCACCATTTTTTTATCCCAAAAATCACCATTTTCCAGCCCAAAAATCGCCATTAATTAATATTTATTTCTTTATTATTTTCAATTATTAAAATTAATATTTCCATTAATTATTTCACTATTTTTAATATAAAACACCATAATTTTCACACTTATTTTAATCCTATTAATACAATAATTTTTATTATTTTATGAATTATTTTTTAATTAATATTTAAATTTTTTAGTTGTTATTTTCAACTATTAAAATTAATATTTCCATTAATTATTTCACTAATAATAATATAAAATACCCTAATTTTTAACAGTTATTTTAATTTTATTAATATAAAAATTATTATTATTTTAGTAATTAATTTTTAATTAATATTTAATTTTTTCTTCATTATTTTGGATTATTAAAATTAATATTTCCACTAATTATTTCCCTATTAATAATATAAAATAATATAATTTTAACAGTTATTTTAATCTTATTAATGCAATAATCGCTTTATTTTTTATTAATTAATTTTTAATTAATATTTCATTTATCTTCATTATTTTGAATTATTAAAATTAATATTTCCATTAATTATTTCACTATTATTCATATAAAATACCATAATTTTAATAATTATTTTAATCATATTAACACAATAATTATTATTATTTTATGAATTATTTTTTTAATTAATATTTAAATTTTTTAGTCGTTATTTTCAACTATTAAAATTAATATTTCCATTAATTATTTCACTAATAATAATATAAAATACCCTAATTTTTAACAGTATTTTAATCTTTTTAATATAAAATTATTATTATTTTACTAATTAATTTTTAAAATTAATATTTAATTTTTTTCATTATTTTGGATTATTAAAATTAATATTTCCATGAATTATTTCACTATTTTTAATATAAAACACCATGACTTTCACACTTATTTCAATCCCATTAATACAATAATTATTATTATTTTATTAATTATTTTCAAATTAATATTTAATTTTTTCTTCATTATTTTGAACTAATAAAATTAATATTTCCAATAATTATTTCACTAATAATAATATAAAATACCCTAATTTTTAAGTTATTTTAATCTTATTAATATAAAAATTATTATTATTTTACCAATTATTTTTTTAATTAATGTTTAATTTTTTCATTATTTTGGATTATTAAAATTAATATTTCCAATAATTATATTGAATAATTCCACTAATAAAATTTCCAATAATTAATAAAATTAATATTTCCAATAATTCCTGTACTATTATTAATATAAAATAATATAATTTTAACAGTTATTTTAATCCTATTAATACAATAATTATTATTATTTTATTAATTAATTTTTAAAATTAATATTTAATTTTTTCTTCATTATTTTGAGTTATTAAAATTAATATTTCCATGAATTATTTCACTAATAATAATATAAAATAATACAATTTTAACAGTTATTTTAATCTTATTAATGCTATTATTATATTATTATTATTACTATTACTATTATTATTATTATTTTATTAATTATTTTTAGATTAATATTTAATTTTTTCTTCATTATTTTTAACTATTAAAGTTAATATATCCATTAATTATTTCACTATTTTTAATATAAAACACCATAATTTTCACACTTATTTCAATCCTATTAACACAATAATTATTATTATTTTATGAATTATTTTTTCAATTAATATTTAATTTTTTTTTCAATGATTTTGGGTGATTTTTGGGGCGGATTTGCCCAAATTTGGCGGTTTTTGCCCCAGATTTGTGGAGGACAGAACCACGTGGGACCTGGACCAGCAGTTCCTGTGGGGGGAGGGGCTCCTGGTCAGCCCCGTGCTGGAGCCGGTGCGGAAAAAATGGGGGGAAAATGGGAAAAAATGGGGGGAAAATGGGGGAAAATGGGGGAAAATTGGGGGAAAATGGGGGAAAATGGGAAAAATGGGGGGAAAATGGGGAAAAATGGGGAAAAATGGGGGAAAATGGGGAAAAATGGGGGGAAAATGGGGAAAAATGGGGGGAAAATGGGGAAAAATGGGAAAAATGGGGGGAAAATGGGGAAAAATGGGAAAAATGGAAATCCTACAAATGGAATGGGGGGAAATGCTCCAAAAATGGGGGAAAATGGGGGGAAAATGGGAAAAATGGGGGAAAATGGGAAAAATGGGAAATCCTACAAATTTAATGGGGGAAATCCCAAAAACCCAATGGAGGAAAATGGGAAAATGGGAAATCCTACAAATGGAATGGGGGAAATGCAAATAAAAAAGGGGAAATCCCAAAAACACCAATGGGGGAAATGTGGAAAATCCTAAAAACAAAAGGGGGGAAATGGGGAAAATCCTAAAAAAGAATGGGGGAAATGGGGGAAATCCTAAAAACAAAAAGGGGGAAATGGGGGAAACCCTAAAAACAAAAAGGGGGAAATGGGGGGAAATCCCAAATCCCAAAACACCAATGGAGGAAATGGGAAATCCCAAAAACCCAATGGGAGAAATCCCAAAACAACAATGGGGAAAAATGGGGGGAAATGGAAAAATGGGAAATCCTACAAATGGAATGGGGGAAATGCCCCAAAGAATGGGGGGAAAATGGGAAAAATGGGGGAAAATGGGGGGAAAATGGGAAAAATGGGAAATCCTACAAATGCAATGGGGGAAATCCCAAAAACACAATGGGGGAAATGGGGGAAAATGGGAAAAAATGGGAAAAATGGGGGGGAAATGGGGAAAAATTGGAAAAATGGGAATTCCTACAAATGGAATGGGGGAAATGCCCCAAAGAATGGGGGGAAAATGGGAAAAATGGGGGGAAAATGGGAAAATGGGGGGAAAATGGGGAAAAATGGGGGGAAAATGGGGAAAAAATGGGGGGAAAATGGGGGGAAAATGGGGAAAATGGGGGAAAATGGGGGAAATGGGAAAAATGGGGGGAAATGGAAAAATGGGGGGAAATGGGGGAAAATGGGGGGGAAATGGGGAAAAATGGGGGAAAATGGGGAAAAATGGGGGGAAAATGGGGAAAAATTGGGGGAAAATGGGGGAAATGGGAAAAATGGGGAAAAATGGGGGAAAATGGGGGGGAAATGGGGGAAAATGGGGGGAAAATGGGAAAAAATGGGGGGAAAATGGGGGAAAAATGGGAAAAATGGGGGAAAATGGGAAATCCTAAAAATTTAATGGGGGAAATGCCCCAAAGAATGGGGGAAAATGGGGGGAAAATGGGAAAAATGGGAAAAAATGGGAAAAATGGGAAATCCTACAAATGGAATGGGGGAAATGCCCCAAAGAATGGGGGGAAATGGGAAAAGTGGAAAATCCCAAAAATGGAATGGGGAAAATGGCGGAAATCCTAAAACAAAAAGGGGGAAATGGGGGAAATCCCAATAAGAAGGGGGGAAATCCCCAAAACCCAATGGGGGAAATGGCGGAAATCCTAAAAACCCAATGGGGGAAATGGGGGAAATCCTAAAAACAAAAATGGGGGAAATGGGGAAAATCCCAAATCACCAATGGGGGAAATGGGGAAATCCTAAAAACCCAATGGGACAATCCCAAAACAACAATGGGGAAAAATGGGGGGAAATGGGAAAAATGGGAAATCCTACAAATGGAATGGGGGAAATGCCCCAAAGAATGGGGGGAAAATGGGGGAAAATGGGAAAAATGGGGGAAAATGGGGGAAAATGGGAAAAATGGGAAATCCTACAAATGGAATGGGGGAAATCCCAAAAACCCAATGGGGGAAATGGGGGAAAATGGGAAATCCTAAAAATTTAATGGGGGAATCCCAAAAACCCAATGGGGGGAAAAATGGGGGAAAAATGGGGGGAAAATGGGGAAAATGGGAAATCCTACAAATGGAATGGGGGAATCCCAAAAACCCAATGGAGGAAATCCCAAAACACCAATGGGGCAAAATGGCGGAAATCCTAAAACACCAATGGGGGAAATGGGGGAAATCCCAAAAACAAAAAGGGGGAAATGGGGGAAATCCTAAAAAAGAATGGGGGAAATCCCAAATCCCAAAACACCAATGGGGGAAATGGGGAAATCCCAAAAAAGCCAATGGGGGAAATGGGGGAAATCCTAAAAAAGAATGAGAGGAAATGGGGGAAATCCCAAACACCAATGGGGGAAAATGGGGAAAATGGAAATCCTACAAATGGAATGGGGGAAATGCCCCAAAGAATGGGGGGGAAATAGGGAAAAATGGGGGGGAAATGGGGGGAAAATGGGGGGAAAATGGGAAAAATGGGGGGGAAATGGGGGAAAAATGGGGGGAAATGGGAAAAAAATGGGGGGAAATGGTGGAAAATGTGGAAAATGGGAAATCCTACAAATGGAATGGGGGAAATCCCAAAACCCAATGGGGCAAAATGGGGGAAATCCCAAAAACAAAAGGGGGGAAAAGGGGGAGATCCCAAAAACCCAATGGGGGAAATCCTAAAAAAGAATGGGGGAAATGGGGAAAATCCTAAAAACAAAAGGGGGGAAATGGGAAAATCCTAAAAACAAAAGGGGGGAAATGGGGAAAATCCCAATAAAAAGGGGGGAATCCCAAAAACCCAATGGGGAAAAAATGGGAAAAATCCCAAAAACTCAATTGGGGAAATGGAGAAATCCTAAAAAAGAATGGGGGAAATGGGGGAAATCCTAAAAACAAAAAGGGGGAAATGGAGAAAATCCTAAAAACCCAATGGGGCAAAATGGCAGAAATCCCAAAAACCCAATGGGGGAAATGGGGAAAATCCCAAAAACCCAATGGGGGAAAACCCAAATACCAAAACACCAATGGGGGAAATGGGGAAAATCCTAAAAACAAAAAGGGGGAAATGGGGAAAATTCCAAAAACCCAATGGGAGAAATCCCAAAACAGCAATGGGGAAAAATGGGGGGAAAATGGGAAAAATGGGAAATCCTACAAATTTAATGGGGGAATCCCAAAAAGGCAATGGGGGAAAATGGGAAAAATGGGGAAAAATGGGGGAAAATGGGAAAAAATGGGAAATCCTACAAATGGAATGGGGGTAATGCCCCAAAGAATGGGGGAAAATGGGGAAAAATGAGGGAAAAATGGGGGGAAAATGGGGGAAAAATTGGGGAAAAATGGGGGGAAAATGGGGAAAAATGGGGGGAAAATGGGGAAAAATGGGAAATCCTAAAAATTTAATGGGGGAAATGCCCCAAAGAATGGGGGGAAAATGGGGGAAAAATGGGGGGAAAATGGGGAAAAATGGGGGGAAATGGGAAAATGGGGGGAAAATGGGGAAAAATGGGGGAAAAATGGGGGAAAATGGGAAAAATGGGGGGAAATGGGAAAAAAATGGGGGAAAATGGGAAAAATGGGGGAAAATGGGAAAAATGGGGGGAAAATGGGAGGAAATGGGGGAAAATGGGAAAAATGGGAAATCCAAAAATGGAATGGGGGAAATGGGGGAAAATCCTAAAAACAAAAAGGGGGAAATGGAGGAAATCCCAATAAGAAGGGGGGAAATTGGGGGAATCCCAATAAAAAGGGGGGAATCCCAAAACACCAATGGGGGAAATGGGGAAAATCCCAAAATGTCCCAAATTTGGGGTTTTTTGGGTGCAAACCCCAAATGTCCCCGCAGGGCGTGAGCCAGGTGCGCGCGTACCTGGGGCAAAATGGGGGAAATCCCAAAAACCCAATGGGGGAAATGGGGGAAATCCAATAAGAAGGGGGGAAATGGGGAAATCCCAAAAACCCAATGGGGAAATGGGGGAAATCCTAAAAGCCCAATGGGGAAATCCCAAAAAAGCCAATGGGGGAAATGGCGGAAATCCCAAAAACCCAATGGGGAAATCCCAAAAACCCAATGGGGGAAATCCCAAATCCCAATGGGGAAATGGGGGAAATCCTAAAAACAAAAGGGGGGAAATGGGGGAAATCCTAAAAACAAAAGGGGGGAAATGGGGGAAATCCCAATAAAAAGGGGGGAATCCCAAAAACCCAATGGGGGAAATTGGGAAATCCTAAAAACCCAATGGGGAAATCCCAAAAAACCCAATGGGGGAAATGGGGAAATCCTAAGAACCCAATGGGAGAAATCCCAAAAACCCAATGGGGGGAAATGGCAGAAATTCTAAAAAAGAATGGGGGAAATGGGGAAATCCTAAAAACCCAATGGGGGAAATCCCAAATCCCAAAACACCAATGGGGGAAAAGGAGAAACCCCAAAAATTTAATGAGGGAAATCCCAAAAAGCCAATGGGGGAAATGGGGAAATCCAAAAAGCCAATGGGGGAAATGGGGAAATCCCAAAAATTTAATGGGGGAAATGGGGGAAATGGGGAAAATCCCAAAAACTAAATGGGGCAAAATGGGGGAAATCCCAAAAACCCAATGGGGGAAATGGGAGAAATCCCAAAAACAAAAGGGGGGAAAAGGGGGAGATCCCAAAAACCCAATGGGGGAAATCCTAAAAAAGAATGGGGGAAATGGGGGAAATCCTAAAAACAAAAGAGGGGAAATGGGAAAAATCCTAAAAACAAAAGGGGGGAAATGTGGTAAATCCCAATAAAAAAGGGGAAATCCCAAAAACCCAATGGGGGAAATGTGGGAAATCCCAAAATGTCCCAAAATGTCCCAAATTTGGGGTTTTTGGGTGAAAAACCCCAAATGTCCCCTCAGGGCGTGACCCAGGTGCGCGCGTACCTGGGGTAAAATGGGGGAAATCCCAAGTACCCAATGGGGGAAATGGGGGAAATCCCAAAACACCAATGGGGAAAATGGGGGAAATCCCAAAAACCCAGTGGGGAAATCCCAAGTACCCAATGGGGGAAATGGGGAAAATCCTAAAAATCCAATGGGGGAAATCCTAAAAACAAAAGGGAGGAAATGGGGGAAATCCCAATAAAAAGGGGAAATCCCAAATCCTAATGGGGGAAATCCCAATCACCAATGGGGGAAATTGGGAAATCCTAAATACCCAATGGGGGAAATGGGGAAAATCCCAAAAACCCAATGGGGAAAATCCCAATAAGAATGGGGGAAATTGGGGAAATCCCAAAAACCCAGTGAGGAAAATGGGTGGAAATCCCAAAACACAAATGGGGGAAATGGGGAAAATCCCAAAAACCCAATGGGGGAAATGGCGGAAATCCTAAAAACAAAAGAGGGGAAATGTGGAAAATCCCAATAAAAAGGGGAAATCCCAAAAACCCAATGGGGAAATCCCAAAAACCCAATGGGGGAAATGGGGGAAATCCCAGAATGTCCCAAAATGTCCCAAATTTGGGGTTTTTTGGGTGCAAACCCCAAATGTCCCCACAGGGCGTGAGCCAGGTGCGCGCGTACCTGGGCAAAATGGGGGAAATCCCAAAAACCCAATGGGGAAATGGGGAAAATCCCAAAAACTCAATGGGGCAAAATGGGGGAAATCCCAAAACACCAATGGGGGAAATGGGAGAAATCCCAAAAACAAAAGGGGGGAAAAGGGGGAGATCCCAAAAACCCAATGGGGGAAATCCTAAAAAAGAATGGGGGAAATGGGGAAAATCCTAAAAACAAAAGGGGGGAAATGTAGAAAATCCTAAAAACAAAAGGGGGAAATGTGGAAAATCCCAATAAAAAAGGGGAAATCCAAAACACCAATGGGGGAAATCCCAAAACACCAATGGGGGAAATGTGGAAAATCCAAAATGTCCCCAAAATGTCCCAAATTTGGGGTTTTTTGGGTGCAAACCCCAAATGTCCCCGCAGGACGTGACCCAGGTGCGCGCGTACCTGGGGCAAAATGGGGGAAATCCAAAAACCCAATGGGGGAAATCCCAAAAACCCAAAGGGAGAAATCCCAAAAACCCAATGGGGAAATCCCAATAAAAAGGGGGAAATCCCAAAAACCCAATGGGGGAAATGGGGAAATCCTAAAAACCCAATGGGGGAAATCCCAAAAACATCAATGGGGGAAATGGGGAAATCCCAAAAAAAGGGGAGAAATGGAAAAATCCAAAGGGGAAATCCCAAAAACCCAATGGGGGAAATCCCAAAAACCCCAATGGGGCAAAATGGGGAAAATCCCAAAACACCAGTGGGGAAATGGGGGAAATCCCAAAAACAAAAAGGGGGAAATGGGGGAAATCCTAAAAACAAAAGGGGGAAAAGGGGGAGATCCCAAAAACCCAATGGGGGAAATGGCAGAAATCCTAAAAAGGCCAGTGGGGGAAATGGGGGAAATCACAAAACACCAATGGGGGAAATCCCAAAAACCCAATGGGGAAATGGGGGAAACCCCAAAACACCAATGGGGCAAAATGGCGGAAATCCTAAAACACCAATGGGGAAATGGGGGAAATCCCAAAAACCCAATGGGGAAATGGGGAAAATCCAAAAACTCAATGGGGCAAAATGGGGGAAATCCCAAAACACCAATGGGGGAAATGGGAGAAATCCCAAAAACAAAAGGGGGAAAAGGGGGAGATCCCAAAAACCCAATGGGGGAAATCCTAAAAAAGAATGGGGGAAATGGGGAAAATCCTAAAAACAAAAGGGGGGAAATGTGGAGAAATCCTAAAAACAAAAGGGGGGAAATGTGGAAAATCCCAATAAAAAGGGGGGAAATCCCAAAAACTCAATGGGGGAAATGGGGAAAATCCTAAAAGCAAAAAGGGGGAAATGGGGAAAATCCCAATAAAAATGGGGAAATCCCAAAAACCCAATGGGGGAAATGGGGGAAATCCCAAAAACCCAATGGGGGGAAATGGCAGAAATTCTAAAAAAGAATGGGGGAAATGGGGAAATCCTAAAAACCCAATGGGGGAAATCCAAATCCCAAAACACCAATGGGGGAAAAGGAGAAAACCCAAAAATTTAATGAGGGAAATCCAAAAAGCCAATGGGGGAAATGGGGAAATCCCAAAAATTTAATGGGGGAAATGGGGGAAATGGGGAAAATCCCAAAAACTAAATGGGGCAAAATGGGGGAAATCCCAAAAACCCAATGGGGGAAATGGGAGAAATCCCAAAAACAAAAGGGGGGAAAAGGGGGAGATCCCAAAAACCCAATGGGGGAAATCCTAAAAAAGAATGGGGGAAATGTGGAAAATCCTAAAAACAAAAGGGGGGAAATGTGGTAAATCCCAATAAAAAAGGGGAAATCCCAAAAACCCAATGGGGAAATGGGGGAAATCCCAAAATGTCCCAAATTTGGGGTTTTTTGGGTGCAAACCCCAAATGTCCCCTCAGGGTGTGACCCAGGTGCGCGCGTACCTGGGGCAAAATGGGGGAAATCCTAAAACACCAATGGGGAAAATGGGGGAAATCCCAAAAAAGCCAATGGGGAAATCCCAAAAACCCAATGGGGGAAATGGGGGAAATCCCAAAAAAAGGGGGAGAAATGGAAAAATCCAAAGGGGAAATCCCAAAAACAAAAGGGGGGAAATGGAGAAAATTCCAAAAACCCAATGGGGGAAATGGGGAAAATCCCAAAAAGTCAATGGGGAAATGGGGGAAAATCCCAAAAACTCAATGGGGCAAAATGGGGAAAATCCCAAAACACCAGTGGGGGGAAATGGGGGAAATCCCAAAACACCAATGGGGGAAATGGGAGAAATCCCAAAAACGAATGGGGGAAATGGGGGAAATCCTAAAAACCCAATGGGGGAAATGGGGGAAATCCCAAAAACCCAAGGGAGGAAATCCTAAAAAAGAATGGGGAAATGGGGGAAATCCTAAAAACAAAAGGGGGGAAATGGGGGAAATCCTAAAAACAAAAGGGGGAAAATGTGGTAAATCCCAAAACACCAATGGGGGAAATGGGGGAAATCCCAAAAACCCAATGGGGGAAATCCCAAAATGTCCCCAAATGTCCCAAATTTGGGGTTTTTTGGGGCAAACCCCAAATGTCCCCGCAGGGTGTGAGCCAGGTGCGCGCGTACCTGGGGCAAAATGGGGGAAATCCCAAAAACCCAATGGGGGAAATGGGGGAAATCCCAAAAACCCAATGGGGGAAATCCCAATAAAAAGGGGGAAATCCCAAAAACCCAATGGGGGAAATGGGGAAATCCCAAAACACCAATAGGGGAAATCCTAAAACACCAATGGGGGAAATGGGGGAAATCCTAAAAACCCAATGGGGGAAATCCCAAAAACATCAATGGGGGAAATGGGGAAATCCCAAAAAAAGGGGGAGAAATGGAAAAATCCAAAGGGGAAATCCCAAAAACCCAATGGGGAAATCCCAAAAACCCCAATGGGGGAAATGGGGAAATCCCAAAAACCCAGTGGGGAAATGGGGAAAATCCCAAAACACCAATGGGGGAAATGGCGGAAATCCTAAAAAGAATGGGGGAAATGGGGAGAAATCCCAAAAACCCAATGGGGGAAATGGCGGAAATCCTAAAAAAGAATGGGGAAAATGGGGAAATTCTAAAAACCCAATGGGGCAAAATGGGGGAAATCCTAAAAACAAAAGGGGGGAAATGTGGGGAATCCCAAAAATGAAAGGGGAAAATCCCAAAATGTCCCAAATTTGGGGTTTTTTGGGTGCAAACCCCAAATGTCCCCCCAGGGCGTGACCCAGGTGCGCGCGTACCTGCCCGACGCTCGCTGGTTCGACTTCCACACCGTGAGTTCCCTTCACGGAGTCATTAATTAGTAATTAATGCCTAATTCTTGTTTATTAATAATAATCCCTTAATAATTCCCTAATAATTTACCCAGTAATCCCTTAATAATTCCCTGATAATCCCTAAGTAATCCCCCAAATTAATCCCCAATAATCCCTTATTAATTCCCTAATAATTCCCTAATAATTCTCCAATAATCCCCCAATAATTCCCTAATAATTCCCTAATAATCCCCCAATTAATCCCCAATAATCCCCCAATAATTCTCCAATAAATCCCCAATTAATCCCCAATAATTTCCCAATAAATCCCCAATAATTCTCCAATAATCCCTTAATAATTCCCCATTAATTCCCCAATAACCCCCAATGATTCCCCAATAACTCCCCAATAATTCCCCAATAATCCCTTAATAATTCCCTAATAATTCCCCAATCATTCTCCAATAATTCCCCAACAATTCCCCTGTAATCCCTTAATAATCCCCCAATAATCCTCCAATAATTCCCCAATAATCCCCCAATAATCCTCCAATAATTCCCCAATAATCCCTTAATAATTCCCTAATAATCCCCAGATAATCCCCAATTAATCCCCAATAATTCCCAATAAATCCCCAATAATTCTCCAATAATCCCTAATAATTCCCCAATAATTCCCAATAATCTCTTAATAATTCCCCAATAATTCTCCAATAATCCCTTAATAATTCCCTAATAATTCCCCAATAATCCCCCAATAAATCCCCAATAAATCCCCAATAATTCCCCAATAATCCCTTAATAATTCCCTAATAAATCCCCAATAATCCCTTAATAAATCCCCAATAATTCTCCAATAAATCCCCAATAATCCCTTAATAATTCCCCAATAATCCGCCAATAACCCCTTAATAATTCCCCAATAATTCCCCAATAAATCCCTAATAATTTCCCAATAATCCCTTAATAATTCCCCATTAATTCCCGAATAATCCATTAATAAATCCCAATAATTCCCCAATAATCCCCTAATAATTCTCCAATAAATCCCCAATAAATCCCCAATAATTCCCCAATTATTCCCAATTAATCCCCTAATAATCCCCTAATAATTCCCCCATTTCGTGGCCGTTTCCCAGGATGAGGAGGTCGGGGTCCGGCGCCAGTTCCGGAACTTTCCGGCGCCTTTGGGTCACATCAACGTCCACATCCGGGGCGGCCTCGTCCTCCCCCAGCAGCTCCCGGCCAACAACACCAAGTTCAGGTGGGAATGGGGGAAATTTCATTGATTTGGGGCTTTTTGGGTCAAAAAATAGAAAAATAATCCCTTAATAATTCCCTAATAAATCCTTTAATAATCCCCCAATAAATCCCTTAATAATTCCCTAATAAATCCCAAATAATTATTCAATAATCCCCCAATAATTCTCCAATATTCCCTTAATAATTCCCTGATAAATCCCCAATAATTCTCCAATAATTTTCCAATAATTACTTATTAATCCCCAATAATACCTTAATAATTCTTTAATAATTCCCTAATAAATCTCCAATAATTCTCCACCAATTCCTTAATAATTTCCTAATAATTCTCCAATAAATCCCCAATAACCCCCAATAATCCCTTAATAATTCCCTTATAATTCCTAATAATTCCCTAATAATTCCCTAATAATCCCCAATAAATCCCCAATAAATCCTAATAATTCCTCAATAAATCTCCAATAATCCTTAATAATTTTTTAATAATTCCCTATTAATTCTCCAATAAATCCCCCAATAATCCCCAATAATCCCTTAATAATTCCCTAATAATTACCTATTAATTCCCTATAAATCCCCAATAAATCCCCATTAACTCCCCAATTAATCCCCTAATTAACCCCCAATAAACCCCCAATTAATCCCCAGTTTTCCCTAATAATCCCTTAATAATTCCCAATAACCCCCAATAATTCTCCATTAATTCCTTAATAATCCCCCCTTAAATCCCCAATAAATCCCCAATAAATCCCCAATAATTCCCCAATAAATCCTAATAACTCCTCAATAATTCTCCCATTATCCCTTAATATGTCCCTAATAATTCCCCAATAATTCTCTAATAATCCCTTAATAATTCCCTAATAATCCCCCAATAATCCCTTAATAAATCCCGCAATTAACCCCCAATCACTCCCTAATAACTCCCCAATAAACCCCCCAATTAATCCCCAATAAATTCCCCAATAATTCTCCAATAATTCCCTAATAATTCCCCATTAATTCCTCAATAATCCCCAATAAATCCCCTAATTAATCCCAATAACTCCCCAATAACAATCCCCCATTAATTCCCTAATAATCCCCCAATAATTTTCAAATAATTCCCCAATAATCCCCCAAAAAATCCCCAATTTTCCCCCAATAATCCCTTAATAATTCCCTAGTAATTCCCCAACACCCCCCAATAATTCTCCAATAATTCCTTAATAATCCCCCAATAATCCCTTAATAATCCCTTGATAATTCCCTAATAATCCCCAATAAATCTCCAATAATCCCCCAATAATTTTCCAATCATTCACCAATAACCTCCTAATAATCCCTTAATAATCCCCCAATAATTCTCCAATAATCCCTTAATAATTCCTAATAATTCCCCAATAATCCCTTAATAATTCCCTAATAACTCCCCAATAAATCCCCTAATTAATCCCCAATAACTCCCCAATAATAATCCCCCATTAATTCCCTAATAATCCCTCAATAACCTCCAATAATCCCTTAATAATTCCCTAATAATTCCCCAATAATTTTCCAATAATCCCTTAATAATTCCCTAATAATCCCCCAATAATCCCTTAATAATTCCCTAATAATTCCCTAATAATTCCCCTATAAATTCCCCAATAATCCCTTAATAATTCCCTAATAACCCCCTAATAATTCCCTAATAACTCCCCAATAATTCCCCCAATCACTCCCCACTTTTCCCCCAACATTCCCAATTTTGGGAATTTCCCAATTTCCCCATTTTTTGCCCCAAATTCCCAATTTTCCCTTTCCCAGCCGCCGGCAGCCGCTGCTCCTGACCGTGGCTCCCAACGACGCCCAGGAGGCCTCAGGGAGCCTCTACTGGGACGACGGCGTCGGCATCGGTCAGCCTCATTTGCATAATTCATTAACGCCTCATTAATTATTCATTTATTCGTTCATCCATTTTTTCGTTAATTCCATCATTAATTGGAATTTTGGGGGATTTTTTGGGGATGAAAATGAGGAATGAGGGGCGGGGTTCGTGAACAAATCGGACATGGAAATTTATGTTAATGAGATGTAAATCGCATGCAAATGAGGTGGGATGGAATATTCAAATTCTATGCAAATTTAGCGGGTTAAAGGAATGAAAGGAGGGGGTTATAATTGGCTGAGTTCGTTAATTCAAGCTGCTAAAAATAAATTAGTGAAAGGAAATTAATGTAATTAACATTTAAGAATTAAACTTTATTTTATTATAAATATAATTGATGAAATCTAATATAATTTTATTATATTAAAAGTATAATATAATACAATTAATAGAAATTAATATATTAAATATATTTACTAGATAATAAATATAATTAATTAATAAAATATAATTATTAAAATTTAAAATTATATTTTATATCATATTTTATAATTATTTAAAAAATTATATAATTGAATAATTATATGTAATGAAACATTACAGTATTACAATTAATAAATATACAAAATTATTATAATGCAAGATTTTAAAATTAACATAATTAAGGAAATTTTAAATTATATGTCATATAATACATTATTATTATTATTATTATTATTATTATTATTATTATTATTATTATTATTATTATTATTATTGTTGTTGTTGTTGTTGTTGTTGTTGTTGTTATTATTAAAAGTATTGTAAAATTGTATAATTATATCTAATCAAATATTACAGTATTCAAATTAATAAAATTTAAAAATTAATATAATGACTGGTTTTAAAATTAATATAATTAATAAAATTTAAAATTATATTTCATATCATATTTTATAAAAATTTAATCATAATCTAAAATTCAAACTGAAAATTTATTTTATTATATTTTTTTTAATTTTAATATCTGATCATTTAAATGTAAATAATAATTGAAACATCATTTTTAACTTAAGTCATTTAAACATTATTTTTAATTTTAATTTAATTTTAATTTTAATTTTAATTTTAATTTCTTTAATTTCCTGCCCTGCAGACACCTACGAGAAGGGCGAGTTCCTGCTGATGGAGTTCACTGCCCGCCCTGTGAGTCCAATTAACCCAAATTAATTAAAATGAACCAAAATTAATTCAAATTTCACCCAAGTTAATTAGCAATAATAATCAACATCTATTAATATAATTGTTGTTAAATATTAATAATTATTAATAAATTACTATTAATAAATAATGAAGCAATAATTTATTTATTTCTTTATTTTTATAAATATTAATAAATATTAATAATTATTACCAATATTATAGTAATATAATTATATACATATTAATAATATGTATTAATTAATATATATTAAATAACATTAATTTATATATATTTACATATTATTGATTAATATTAATATTATTAATAATATTATTGAAATAAATAAATAAATAAATAATTTATTACTTTACTTATTATTTATTGATCATTAAAAATATTAATAATTATTAACAATATTATATTGATATAATTTAATGTATATAAATAATATCTATTAATTAATATATATTGATTAATATTTTAATTAATATATTTGGTTAATAAAGAATTAATATTAATAGTCCTTAATAAATAATAATTATTAAGAATATTAATTAATATATTAATAATATATATTAAATATTATATTAATACAATTATTTATATTAATAAATAATTACTAATAAATAAATATTTATTACTTTACCTATTCATTTTTATTACGAACTATTTATTCATTTCTTTATTATTTTATTGATTCTTCCATTAATTATTTAATAGAATTATATCAGTTTTATATTAAAATTATATTCTATTATTAACCCATAGCAATATATTATTTTTACAATTTATAACACAATTTATCCTTTTATTAATTAAAAAAAATCAAATTTTGAATTTCTTTGTTCTGAATAATTTAATTTTTTTAATGAATTCAAATTAAATTTTTTAAATTTAATTTCTGAATTTAATTTTAATTTAATAGAATTTAATTAAAAACTAAAAAATAAATAATTTAATTTAAAAAAATAAAAAAAATAATTTTAAAAAATGAGATTTTTTTTGCCCATTTTTTACCAAAATCCCTGAATTTTTATAATTTTTTTCCAATTTTTTCCCTCAGAACCTTCTGGAACTCCGCGTCCTCCACGACGGCTACAAAGACCCAAATTCCCTGAAATTCACTGAAATCAAAATTTTGGGATTTTCCGGCGCCGTGGGGGCGGTGACGGTGACCAGCGGCTCCGCCCCCGTGCCCGGGGCGCCGAAAATCGAACACGACCCACAAAAAAAGGTGAATTTGGGGGATTTTGGGCAATTTGGGGGAAATTCATAAATGGAATTATTGGGAAATAATGGGAAAAAAAAGACCCAAATTTGGTAAAATTCAGCAAAATTCAAATTTTGGGGGTCACGTGACTCCGCCCCCATTTCCTGTTCGCCGGCCAATGTGCACGAGCCACAAAAAAAGGTGAATTTTGGGGATTTTGGGTAATTTGGGGGAAATTCATAAATGGAATTATTGGGAAATAATAGGAAAAAAAAAAGACCCAAATTTGCTGAAATTCACGGAAATTCAAATTTTGGCGGCCACGTGACTCCGCCCCCATTTTCTGTTCGCCGGCCAATGAGCACGAGCCACAAAAAAAGGTGAATTTCTGCAATTTTGGGCAATTTGGGAGAAATTCATAAATGGAATTATTGGGAAATAATGGGAAAAAAAAGACCCAAATTTGGTAAAATTCGGCAAAATTCAAATTTTGGGGGTCACGTGACTCCGCCCCCATTTTCTGTTAACTGGCCAATGAGCACGAGCCACAAAAAAAGGTGAATTTCTGGGGATTTTGGGCAATTTGGGGGAAATTCAGAAATGGAAATTAATAAATTATTATTGGGATATAATGTGAAATAAAGACATAATTACATAATTATATTTTAAAATATTATATTATGAGGATAGATTATGGTAATTTATTATTAGCACACAAGAATTATTATATTATATTGTGTTTTATTATATTATATTATATTATGCTATATTATATTATATTATATTATATTATATTATATTATATTATATTATATTATATTATATTATATTATATTATATTGTGTTATATTATATCATATTATATCATATCATATCATATCATATCATATTATATTATATTATATTATATTATATTATATTATATTATATTATATTATATATTGTGATATATGTAATATTATACTATATCATTATAGTAATATTAATAATAACAACATTATAAATATATATTATATAAATTATACCATTATATCTACAAGTAATTATAATAAAAAGTTAGATGCTATAATTATATTTATAATTACATAATTATCTGTATATCACATAATTGTGGAATATAATATAATATAATATAATATAATATAATATAATATAATATTATATTATATTATATTATATTATATTATATTATATTATATTATATTATATTATATTATATTATATTATATTATATTATATTATATATTTATATTATAATGCAATACAATGTAATATAATTACAATTTCATAATTATAGATACTTTCATATATACAATAATAAAACATATATTATATATTACAATTATATATTTAATGTATAATTGTAGAATTAGAAATATATTTTAATTACATTACCAAAAATTTTAATATAAATACTTATGTATACAACTATTATATTATATTATATTATATTATATTATATTATATTGCATATATTGTGATATATGCAATATTATACTATACCATTATAGTATAAATAAAAGTATTTATAATATATAATATATATTTAATATTATATATATTTAATATATATTAAAATATTTTAATATAAATTTTATATTTAATGCATCTTATATATAATATTTAATATATTTAATATATTTATAATATATTTATATCATAAATATATTTATAATATAAACACATAAAAGTATTTATAATATAAACTTAGATACTATATATGTATTTTTATGTAATTATCTGTATATAATATAATATAATACCATATAATATTACAATTGTATATATATTTATATTAAAATGTTTTCTAAACGAATTCTATATTTCTAATTATATTTTTTCTATAATTATTATTATATTATATTATATATTTCTAATTCTATAATTATACATTTAATATATAATTGTAATATATAATATATATTCTTTCATTGCATGTATTTATAATTATATATAATTATGTCATTGTAATTATATTATATTACATTATAATAGAAATATATAATATACATTATATGATATTATATTATTTTCTATTTAGTTTTATTTATTTATTTTCAGGTTTATTTTTCCCTTTCCTTTACATTTATTCTTTTATTTTATTTTATTTTTCTCTCCCCAAGGTGCTGAAGCTCTCCCAGCTGGAGCTGGAGCTGGGCAGGAATTACACCCTGAAATGGGGCTGAAAACCCCAAAATTGGGATTTTTTTCCACCTCCAGAAATGATTTCCTGAATTTAAATAATTCAATAAATTTAATTTCAATAATTATTGAATTGCCATTAAATTATTAATTAATACAGATATTTTATATATACTATTAAACATTATAACTATATTATGTAATATATGTTATATTAATAATATATAGTAGTTACATTTAATTATTATAATAATTTTAAATTTATTTTATTTCTTTAAATTTTAAAATAATTGTTATCATTATTTTAAATACATATCTAAATTTTGTCATTATAAATTAAAAAATTATTACATTAAGTTGTTTACCTAAATTACTTAAGGTAATTAATTTAAGTAATGTAATGTATTAATATATTATTAATATATTATTAATTATTTATAATTACATTAATTAACTAATTAATTAATTATAATTTAATTACCTATTAAATCATTATGTAATTATCTTTATTAATTAGGTGTGGCTCTTAGAAATTAAATTATAATTATGTCTTTGATACATTATTAGTAAATTAATTAGTATTAATTAAATTATTAATTTATTATTGAATTGATTGAGAGGGCCCTGGGCGGGGTGGGGGAGGGGTGGCCCCGCTGTCTCCTCCCGGCCCCGCCCCCCCAAATGACGTCATCAATAATCACTCAGGAGCCGTTCATTAATCCGTTAATTAACAGCACTTTATTCATAATTACAGGCCACGCCCCCTCCATGGGGTGGGGTCAAGGGGTCACCCAGGGGTCAAGGGGTCACTCAGGGGTCAAGGGGTCACTGGGGGGTCAGTTGGTCACTCAGGGGTCACTCAGGGGTCAGTTGGTCACTCGGTCACTCGAGTGGTCAGGTGGTCACTGGGTGGTCACTTGGTCACTCAGGGGTCACTGGGGTGGTCACTTGGTCACTCAGGGGTCACTTGGTCACTCCAGTGGTCACTCAGGGGTCAGTTGGTCACTCAGTTGGTCACTGGTTGGTCACTTGGTCACTCCAGTGGTCACTCAGAGGTCAGTTGGTCACTCGGGTCACTCAGGGTGGTCAATTGGTCACTTGAGTGGTCAGTTGGTCACTCGGTGACTCAGGGGCCACTTGGTCACTCGGTCAGTCAGGGGTCACTTGGTCACTGGGGTGGTCAGTTGGTCACTCAGGGGTCACTTGGTCACTCGGTCACTCGGGTCACTGGTTGGTCAGTTGGTCACTGAGGGGTCACTTGGTCACTCGGTCACTCCGGTCACTGGTTGGTCAGTTGGTCACTGAGGAGTCACTTGGTCACTGGGGTGGTCATTTGGTCACTCAGGGGTCACTCGGGTGGTCAGTTGGTCACTCAAGGGTCACTCAGGTGGTCAGTTGGTCACTGAGGGGTCAGTTGGTCACTTGAGGGGTCGGTCACTCAGGTGGTCAGGTGATCACTGGGGTGGTCCTTGGTCACTCAGGTCATTCAGAGGTCAGCTGGTCACTCAGGTCACTGGGGTGGTCACTTGGTCACTGAGGGGATCACTTGGTCACTCAGGGGTCACTGGGTGGTCAATTGGTCACTGGGATGGTCAGGGATGGTCACTGATGGTCACTGATGGTCAGGATGGGTCAGTGATGGTCAGTGAGTGGTCAGTGAGTGGTCAGTGGGTGCTCAGTCCCTTCTGGGGCTTGGTCAGTGTCACAGAGGGGTGGTCACTCAGTCGGTCACTCCATGGTCACTCAGTGGTCACTCAGTGGTCACGCAGTGGTCACTCAGTGGTCACTCAGTGGTCACTCAGTGGTCACGCAGTGGTCACTCTGTGGTCATTCAGTGGTCACTCAGTGGTCACTCTGTGGCCACTCTGCGGTCACTCAGCAGTCACTCAGCAGTCAGTCGGTCTCTCATTGGTCACTCAGTCGGTCACTCGGTCACTCTGTGGTCAGTGGTCACTCCGTGGTCACTCCGTGGTCACTCAGTCTCTCATTGGTCACTCTGTGGTCAGTGGTCACTCCATGGTCACTCAGTGGTCACTCAGTCTCTCAGTCGGTCTCTCAGTTGGTCACTCCATGGTCACTCTGTGGTCACTCTGTGGTCAGCGGTCACTCGGTCACTCTGTGGTCACTCTGTGGTCAGTGGTCACTCAGTCGGTCACTCTGTGGTCACTCTGTGGTCAGTGGTCACTCCATGGTCACTCAGTTGGTCACTCTGTGGTCAGCAGTCACTCAGTCTCTCAGTTGGTCACTCCATGGTCACTCAGTTGGTCACTCTGTGGTCAGCAGTCACTCAGTCTCTCAGTTGGTCACTCCATGGTCACTCAGTGGTCACTCTGTGGTCAGTGGTCACTCAGCGGTCACTCAGTCTCTCAGTCGGTCTCTCAGTCTCTCAGTTGGTCACTCGGTCACTCTGTGGTCACTCTGTGGTCAGTGGTCACTCTGCGGTCACTCAGTGGTCACTCAGTCTCTCAGTCGGTCACTCTGTGGTCACTCTGTGGTCAGTGGTCAGCGGTTACTCAGTGGTCACTCAGTCGGTCACTCAGTCTCTCATTGGTCACTCTGTGGTCAGTGGTCACTCTGTGGTCACTCTGTGGTCAGCGGTCACTCCGCGCTCACTCCGTGCCCACCCGGCGCTCCCTCCTCTCCGTGGGGGCAGCGCAGGCACCACTCCAGCGCGTTCCGGAACATTCTCAGCCAGGGCCCGGTGCCGGCCTTGCTGCGGCCGGAGGCGGCACGGCCGGGCCAGGGGCAGTGCCAGCCCCGCACTGACCGCTCGGGGTGCGGCATGGCCGCCAGGTGCCGGCCGCAGGGCGAGGCCAGCGCCGCCACGCCCCGGCCGGAGCCGTTGGGGTTCAGCGGGTACCGCTCGGTGGGGGCGCCGCGGTCATCGACGTAACGGAGAGCGGCCAGGCCCGACCGGACACAGCGGTCAAGGGCCGAGGGTGACCGGAACTGGAAACGGCCTGGAAAAACCAGTTAGAGACCAGTTAGAAACCAGTTAGAAACCAGTTAGAGACCAGTAATGGTCAGTGGTCACTCAATGGTCACTCAATGGTCATTGATAGAGAGCGGCCAGGCCCGACCGGACACAGCGGTCAAGGGCTGAGGGTGACCGGAACTGGAAACGGCCTGGAAACCAGTTAGAGACCAGTTATGGACCAGTAATGGTCAGTGGTCACTCAATGGTCATTGATAGAGAGCGGCCAGGCCCGACCGGACACAGCGGTCAAGGGCCGAGGGTGACCGGAACTGGAAACGGCCTGGGGAAACCAGTAAGGGTCAGTGGTCACTCAATGGTCATTGATAGAGAGTGGCCAGGCCAGACCGGACACAGCGGTCAAGGGCTGACGGTGACCGGAACTGGAAACGGCCTGGGGAAACCAGTAATGGACCAGTTAGAGACCAGTTATGGACCAGTTAGAGACCAGTTAGAAACCAGTTAGAAACCAGTTAGAAACCAGTTAGAGACCAGTAATGGACCAGTAACGGTCACTCAATGGTCATTGATAGAGAGCGGCCAGGCCGGACCGGACACAGCGGTCAAGGGCTGAGGGCGACCGGAACTGGAAACGGCCTGGAAACCAGTTAGAGACCAGTTAGAGACCAGTTAGAAACCAGTAATGGTCAGTGGTCACTCAATGGTCATTGATAGAGAGCGGCCAGGCCGGACCGGACACAGCGGTCAAGGGCTGAGGGTGACCGGAACTGGAAACGGCCTGGGGAAACCAGTTAGAAACCAGTTATGGACCAGTTAGAGACCAGTAATGGTCAGTGGTCACTCAATGGTCAGCAATGGAGAGTGGCCAGGACACCAAAGGGCCAAAGGCAGCCGGAACTGGAAACGGCCTGGGGAAACCAGTTAGGGACCAGTTAGAAACCAGTTAGAGACCAGTTATGGACCAGTAATGGTCACTCAGTGGTCATTGATAGAGAGCGGCCAGGCCTGACCGGACACAGCGGTCAAGGGCCGAGGGCGGCCGGAACTGGAAACGGCCTGGAAAAACCAGTAATGGACCAGTTATGGACCAGTAATGGTCAGTGGTCACTCAATGGTCACCAATGGAGAGTGGCCAGGACAGACTGGACACCAAAGGGCCAAAGGCGGCCGGAACTGGAAACGGCCTGGGGAAACCAGTTAGAAACCAGTTAGAGACCAGTTATGGACCAGTAATGGACCAGTAATGGTCAGTGGTCACTCAGTGGTCATTGATAGAGAGCGGCCAGGCCCGACCGGACACAGCGGTCAAGGGCCGAGGGAAAAACCAGTTAGAAACCAGTTAAACCAGTTAGAAACCAGTTAAGCCAGTTAGAAACCAGTTAAACCAGTTAGAGACCAGTTAAACCACTTGGAGACCAGTTAAACCAATTAGAAGCCAGTTAAACCAGTTAGAGACCAGTTAAAACAGTTGGAGACCAGTTAAACCAGTTACAGACCAGTTAAACCAGTTAGAGACCAGTTAAAACAGCTGGAGACCAGTTAAACCAGTTACTGACCACTTAAACCAGTTACAGACCAGTTAAATCAGTGGGAGACCAGTTAAATCAGTGGGAGACCAGTTAAACCAGTTACAGACCAGTTAAATCAGTTGGAGACCAGTTAGGGACCACTTAAACTGGTTGGAGACCAGTTAGAAACCAGTTAAACCAGTTAAACCAGTTAGAGACCAGTTAAACCAGTTAGGCACCAGTTAAACCAGCTGGGCACCAGTTAAACCAGTTACAGACCAGTTAACCCAGTTGGGGACCAGTTAACCCAGTTAGGGACCAGTTCCGGCCCAGTTCCACCAGTTAAACCAGTAACGCACCAGTGACACCAGTGAGAGCCCTGGGCTCCCAGTGCCTCCCAGTATAAACCAGTATAACCAGTGCCCCTCACCCCCAGTCCCTCCCAGTCCCTCCCATTGTTCCCAGTGCCTCCCAGTATAACCAGTATCACCAGTACCCCTCATCCCATGGCTCTCCCAGTCCCTCCCAGTCCCTCCCAGTATAACCAGTATAACCAGTATAACTCAGTTCTATCAGTTCCCCCATCGTTCCCATTGCTCCCAGTCCCTCCCAGTATAACCAGTATAACCAGTAACCCCAGTTTACCCTCTCCATGTGCCACCCAGACCCCGAGCCGCGCCCCCTCCATGCCCCAGTGTAACCAGTATAACCAGTATAACCAGTATAACCAGTTTACCCTCTCCATGTGCCACCCAGACCCCGAGCCGCGCCCCCTCCATGCCCCAGTCCCTCCCAGTATAACCAGTATAACCAGTATAACTCAGCTCTATCAGTTCCCCCATTGCTCCCATTGCTCCCATTGCTCCCAGTCTGTCCCAGTGCCCTCCCAGTCCCTCCCAGTCCCTCCCAGTATAACCAGTATCCCCAGTTTACCCTCTCCATGTGCCACCCAGACCCCGAGCCGCGCCCCCTCCATGCCCCAGTCCCTCCCAGTATAACCAGTATAACCAGTATAACTCAGCTCTATCAGTTCCCCCATTGTTCCCATTGCTCCCAGTCCCTCCCAGTGCCCTCCCAGTCCCTCCCAGTATAACCAGTATCCCCAGTTTACCCTCTCCATGCGCCACCCAGACCCCGAGCCGCGCCCCCTCCATGCCCCAGTCCCTCCCAGTATAACCAGTATAACCAGTATAACCAGTATAACTCAGCTCTATCAGTTCCCCCATTGTTCCCAGTCACTCCCATTGCTCCCAGTATAACCAGTATAACCAGTTTGCCCAGTTTACCTTCCCCGTGTGCCACCCAGACCCCGAGCCGCGCCCCCTCCATGCCCCAGTATAACCAGTATAACCAGTATAACCAGTATAACCAGTATAACCAGTTTACCTTCCCCATGTGCCACCCAGACCCCGAGCCGCGCCCCCTCCATGCCCCAGTGCCCTCCCAGTCCCTCCCAGTATAACCAGTATAACCAGTATAACTCAGCTCTATCCGTTCCCCCATTGTTCCCAGTCACTCCCATTGCTCCCAGTATAACCAGTATAACCAGTTTACCTTCCCCGTGTGCCACCCAGACCCCGAGCCGCGCCCCCTCCATGCCCCACTCCCTCCCAGTATAACCAGTATAACCAGTTTACCTTCCCCATGCGCCACCCAGACCCCGAGCCGTGCCCCCTCCATGCCCCAGTCCCTCCCAGTATAACCAGTATAACCAGTATAACAGCTCTAGCAGTTCCCCCAGTCTATCCCAGTATAACCAGTGTTCCCAGTCCCTCCCAGTATAACCAGTATTCCCAGTATCCCCAGTTTACCTTCCCCGTGTGCCACCCAGACCCCGAGCCGCGCCCCCTCCATGCCCCAGTCCCTCCCAGTATAACCAGTATAACAGCTCTAGCAGTTCCCCCAGTCTATCCCAGTATAACCAGTGTTCCCAGTCCCTCCCAGTATAACCAGTTTGCCCAGTTTACCCTCTCCGTGTGCCACCCAGACCCCGAGCCGTGCCCCCTCCATGCCCCAGTATAACCAGTATAACCAGTATCATCAATAACTCAGCTCTATCAGTTCCCCCATTGCTCCCATTGCTCCCAGTCTGTCCCAGTGCCCTCCCAGTCCCTCCCAGTCCCTCCCAGTATAACCAGTATTCCCAGTATACCCAGTTTACCCTCTCCGTGTGCCACCCAGACCCCGAGCCGCGCCCCCTCCATGCCCCAGTCCCTCCCAGTATAACCAGTATAACCAGTATTCCCAGTTTACCTTCCCCATGTGCCACCCAGACCCCGAGCCGCGCCCCCTCCATGCCCCAGTCCCTCCCAGTATAACCAGTATGCACAATAACTCAGCTCTATGAGTTCCCCCATTGTTCCCAGTCACTCCCATTGCTCCCAGTGCCCTCCCAGTCCCTCCCAGTCCCTCCCAGTATAACCAGTTTGCCCAGTTTACCTTCCCCGTGTGCCACCCAGACCCCGAGCCGCGCCCCCTCCATGCCGCGCAGCATCAGCGCCGGCCCCGGCTCCACGCTGACGGTGACGAAGCGCGACTCGAAGCGCCCCGAGAGGTTCCGCTCCAGGGCCACCGCGGGCACCGGGCCTGAGGAGGCCTCACCTGGCACTGGAAGGGTCACCAGTGTCACCCAAGGGTCACCAAGGGTCACCAAAGGGTCACCAGGGGGGTGGCAGTGAGGGGACATTGAGGGGACAGAAACCCCAAAGGGAAACCCCAAAGGGACAAAGTTGGGGACACTTGTGGGGACACCTTGGGGACATCCAGGGACACCTCAAGGCCTGTGGGAATGGCACCAGAGTGTCACCAAGGGGTCACCAGGGGGGTGGCAGCGAGGGGACAGCGAGAGGACATTGAGGGGACATTGACAGGACATCGAGGGGACACTTTGGGGGCAGCCCCAGGACAGAAACCCCAAAGGGAAACCCCAAAGGGACAAAGTTGGGGACACTTGTGGGGACACCCAGGGCCACCACAGGGACGGGGCCTGAGGAGGCCTCACCTGGCACTGGAGATGGCACCGAGGGTCACCAAGGGGTCACCAGTGTCACCAGAGTGTCACCAGTGTCACCAGGGCTTGGGGACATGGAGGGGACAGAAACCCCAAAGGGACAAAGTTGGGGACACTTCTGGGGACACCCAGGGCCACCCCCAGGCCTGAGGGGTGACACCTGTCATGGGAATGGCACCAAGGGTCACCAAGGGGTCACCAGGGGTCACCAAAGGGTAACCAAAGGGTCACCAGGGGGGTGGCAGTGAGGGGACATGGAGGGGACAAAAACCCCAAAGGGACAAAGTTGGGGACACTTCTGGGGACACCTTGGGGACATCCAGGGACACCACTGGGGCTGGGTCTGAGGGGTGTCACCTGTCATGGGAATGGCACCAAGGGTCACCAAGGGTCACCAAAGGGTCACCAGGCGGGTGGCATCAAGGGGACATTGAGGGGACATCAAGGGGACTTTGAGGGGACATCAAGGGGGCAGCCCCAGGACAGAAACACCAAAGGGAAACCCCAAAGGGACAAAGTTGGGGACACTTGTGGGGACACTTTGGGGACGGGGCCTGAGGAGGCCTCACCTGGCACTGGAGATGGCACCGAGGGTCACCAGAGTGTCACCAAGGGTCACCCAAGGGTCACCAGGGGTCACCAAAGGGTCACCAAAGGGTCACCAGGGGGGTGGCAGTGAGGGGACATGGAGGGGACAGAAACCCCAAAGGGAAACCCCAAAGGGACAAAGTTGGGGACACTTGTGGGGACACCTTGGGGACATCCAGGGACACCTCAAGGTTATATGGGAATGGCACCAGAGTGTCACCAATGGGTCACCAGGGGGTGGCAGCGAGGGGACATTGAGGGGACACTTTGGGGACGGCCCCGGGACAGAAACCCCAAAGGGACAAAGTTGGGGACAGTGAGGGGACACCGCAGGTGACACTGGGGTGACATTGGGGTGACATTGGGGTGACATTGGGGTGACCCAGGTGACACAGGTGACACAGGTGACATTGAGGTGACACTGAGGTGACATTGAGGTGTCCCTCACCTGTCCCCACCCAGCCCAGCAGCGCCATCAGCTGGCAGCCATTGCACACCCCAGGTGTGACACACACAGGTGACATTGGGGTGACACAGGTGACACAGGTGACACAGGGGTGGCACAGGTGACACAGGTGACACAGGTGACACAGGTGACACTGACCTGTCCCCACCCAGCCCAGCAGCGCCATCAGCTGGCAGCCGTTGCACACCCCAAGGCTGAACGTGTGACACACACAGGTGACATTGGGGTGACCCAGGTGACATTGGGGTGACATTGGGGTGACACAGGTGACACAGGTGACACAGGTGACCCTCACCTGTCCCCACCCAGCCCAGCAGCGCCATCAGCTGGCAGCCATTGCACACCCCAGGTGTGACACACACAGGTGACATTGGGGTGACACAGGTGACACAGGTGACACAGGGGTGGCACAGGTGACACAGGTGACACAGGTGACACAGGTGACACTGACCTGTCCCCACCCAGCCCAGCAGCGCCATCAGCTGGCAGCCGTTGCACACCCCAAGGCTGAACGTGTGACACACACAGGTGACATTGGGGTGACCCAGGTGACATTGGGGTGACATTGGGGTGACACAGGTGACACAGGTGACACAGGTGACCCTCACCTGTCCCCACCCAGCCCAGCAGCGCCATCAGCTGGCAGCCGTTGCACACCCCAAGGCTGAACGTGTGACACACACAGGTGACATTGGGGTGACACAGGGGTGACATTGGGGTGACATTGGGGTGACATTGGGGTGACACAGGTGACATTGAGGTGACACTGACCTGTCCCCACCCAGCCCAGCAGCGCCATCAGCTGGCAGCCGTTGCACACCCCAAGGCTGAACGTGTGACACACACAGGTGACATTGGGGTGACATTGGGGTGACATTGGGGTAACACAGGTGACATTGGGGTGACATTGAGGTGACATTGGGGTGACATTGAGGTGTCCCTCACCTGTCCCCACCCAGCCCAGCAGCGCCATCAGCTGGCAGCCATTGCACACCCCCAGGCTGAACGTGTGACACACACAGGTGACATTGGGGTGACACAGGGGTGACACAGGTGACACACACAGGTGACACAGGTGACACAGGTGACACACACAGGTGACACAGGTGACACAGGTGACATTGAGGTGACACTGACCTGTCCCCACCCAGCCCAGCAGCGCCATCAGCTGGCAGCCGTTGCACACCCCAAGGCTGAACGTGTGACACACACAGGTGACACAGGGGTGACATTGGGGTGACATTGGGGTGACACAGGTGACATTGGGGTGACACAGGTGACACAGGTGACACAGGTGACACACACAGGTGACACAGGTGACACACACAGGTGACACAGGTGACACAGGTGACACTGGGGTGACATTGAGGTGACACTGACCTGTCCCCACCCAGCCCAGCAGCGCCATCAGCTGGCAGCCATTGCACACCCCAAGGCTGAACGTGTGACACACACAGGTGACATTGGGGTGACACAGGTGACACAGGGGTGACATTGAGGTGACATTGGGGTGACACAGGTGTCCCTCACCTGTCCCCACCCAGCCCAGCAGCGCCATCAGCTGGCAGCCGTTGCACACCCCAGGTGTGACACACACAGGTGACATTGGGGTGACATTGGGGTGACACAGGTGACACAGGTGACATTGGGGTGACATTGGGGTGACACAGGTGACACAGGTGACATTGAGGTGACACTGACCTGTCCCCACCCAGCCCAGCAGCGCCATCAGCTGGCAGCCGTTGCACACCCCAAGGCTGAACGTGTGACACACACAGGTGACATTGGGGTGACCCAGGTGTGACACAGGTGACATTGGGGTGACACAGGTGACATTGGGGTGACACTGACCTGTCCCCACCCAGCCCAGCAGCGCCATCAGCTGGCAGCCGTTGCACACCCCAAGGCTGAACGTGTGACACACACATGTGACATTGGGGTGACACTGGGGTGACATTGGGGTGACACAGGTGACACAGGTGACACAGGTGACACTGACCTGTCCCCACCCAGCCCAGCAGCGCCATCAGCTGGCAGCCGTTGCACACCCCAAGGCTGAACGTGTGACACACACAGGTGACACAGGGGTGACATTGGGGTGACATTGGGGTGACACAGGTGACATTGGGGTGACACAGGTGACACAGGTGACACAGGTGACACACACAGGTGACACAGGTGACACACACAGGTGACACAGGTGACACAGGTGACACTGGGGTGACATTGAGGTGACACTGACCTGTCCCCACCCAGCCCAGCAGCGCCATCAGCTGGCAGCCATTGCACACCCCAAGGCTGAACGTGTGACACACACAGGTGACATTGGGGTGACACAGGTGACACAGGGGTGACATTGAGGTGACATTGGGGTGACACAGGTGTCCCTCACCTGTCCCCACCCAGCCCAGCAGCGCCATCAGCTGGCAGCCGTTGCACACCCCAGGTGTGACACACACAGGTGACATTGGGGTGACATTGGGGTGACACAGGTGACACAGGTGACATTGGGGTGACATTGGGGTGACACAGGTGACACAGGTGACATTGAGGTGACACTGACCTGTCCCCACCCAGCCCAGCAGCGCCATCAGCTGGCAGCCGTTGCACACCCCAAGGCTGAACGTGTGACACACACAGGTGACATTGGGGTGACCCAGGTGTGACACAGGTGACATTGGGGTGACACAGGTGACATTGGGGTGACACTGACCTGTCCCCACCCAGCCCAGCAGCGCCATCAGCTGGCAGCCGTTGCACACCCCAAGGCTGAACGTGTGACACACACATGTGACATTGGGGTGACACTGGGGTGACATTGGGGTGACACAGGTGACACAGGTGACACAGGTGACACTGACCTGTCCCCACCCAGCCCAGCAGCGCCATCAGCTGGCAGCCGTTGCACACCCCAAGGCTGAACGTGTCCGGCCGGGTCCGGAAGCGCTCGAGCTCCGAGCGAACTTTGGGGTTGAAGAGGATGGAGGCGGCCCAGCCTGGGGGTTTGGGGGGAAAAATGGGGAAATTGGGGAAAAATAAAATAAAATGGGGGGAAAAGTTGGGGGTGAAATAATGGGGAAATTGGGGGAAAAAATTTGGGGTGAATATGGGGAATAATGGGGGATAATGGGGGAAAATGGGGAAATAATGGGGGAAATAATGGGGGAAATTGGGGGAATAATGTGGGGAAAAATGAGGAAATTGAGAAAAAAATTGGGGGTGAATATGGGAAATAATGGGGGAAAAATGGGGGAATAATGGGGGGAAATAGGAAATTAATGGGGGAATAATGGGGGAATAATGGGGGGATAATGGGGGAAATTGGGGAATAATGGGGTGAAAATTGGGGGAAATTGGGAAAAATTTGGGATGAATATGGGGAATAATGGGGAAATAATGGGGGAATTGGGAAAAAATTGGGGAAAAAATTGGGGGTGAATATGGGGAATAATGGGGGGATAATGGGGGAAATAATAGGGGAAAAATGGGAAATTAATGGGGGAAAAGGGGAAATAATGGGAGAAATAATGGGAGAAATAATGGGGCAATTGGGGGAAAAATGGGGGAAAAATTGGGGGTGAATATGGGGAAAAAGGGGGGAAATTGGGGAAAAAATGGGGGTGAATATGGGGAATAATGGGGGAAATAATGGGGGGGAAATGGGGGAATAATGGGGAAAATTTGGGAAGAAAATTGTGGCTTAATATGGGGAATAATGGGGGAGAAAATTGGGGAAAATTAATGGGGGAATAATGGGGGAAATAATGGGGGGAATAGGGAAAAATTGGGGGAAAAATTGGGGGTGAATATGGGGAATAATGGGGGAATAACAGGGGAAAAATGGGAAATTAATGGGGGAATAATGGGGGAATAATGGGGGAATTATGGGAGAACAATGGGGGAATAATGGGGAAATTGGGAAAAAAATTGGGGGAAAAATTGGGGGGGAATAATGGGGGACATAATGGGGGAAATAATGGGGAAATTGGGGGAAAAATTGGGGGGGAATAATGGGGGGAAAATGGGGGAAATTGGGGAAAAAATTGGGGGTGAATATGAGGAATAATGGGGGGAAAATGGGGGAATAATAAGGGAAAAAATGGGGGAAATTGGGGAAAAAATTGTAGGAAAAATTGGGGGTGAATATGGGGAATTATGGGGGAACAATGGGGGAATAATAAGGGAAAAATGGGGGAAATTGGGGAAAAAATTGGGGGTGAATATGGGGGAATAATGGGGGAATAACAGGGGAAAAATGGGAAATTAAAGGGGGAATAATGGGGGGAAATTGGGGAAATTGGAAAAAAAATTGGGGAAAAAATTGGGGGTGAATATGGGGAATAATGGGGGAATAATGGGGGAAAAAGGGAAATAATGGGGGAATTAATGGGAAAATTAATGGGGGAATAATGGGGGGAAATGGGAAATTAATGGGGGAATAATGGGGGAAATAATGAAAAATAACAGAGGGAAAAATGGGCAAAAAATGGGGAAATTGAGAAAATTAATGGGGGAATAATGGGGAAATTGGGGAAATTAATGGGGGAAAAAGGGAAATAATGGGGGAAATAATGGGGAAATTAGTGGGGGAATAATGGGGGAAATAATGGAAAATAATAAAGGGAAAAAATGGGCAAAAAAATGGGGAAATTGGGAAAATTCTTTAGAGTTTTTTTCCTGTTTTTTGCAGAATTTTGGGGTTGAGGATTTTGGGGGCGATTTTTGGAGGATTTTGGGGGCATTTTTTTGAGGATTTTGGGGGAGGTTTTGGAGGATTTTGGGGGAATTTTGGAGGATTTTGGGGGAGATTTTTGGAGGATTTTGGGGGCGTTTTTTGAAGAATTTTGGAGGCATTTTTGGAGGATTTTGGGGGAGTTTTTTGGAGGATTTTGGGGGCGTTTTTGGAGGATTTTGGGGGCATTTTTGGAGGATTTTGGGGGCGATTTTGGAGGATTTTGGGGGAGTTTTTTGGAGGATTTGGGGGGAATTTTTTGGAGAATTTTGGGGGCGTTTTTGGAGGATTTTGGGGGAGTTTTTGGAGGATTTTGGGGGCGTTTTTTGGAGGATTTTGGGGGCGTTTTTGGAGGATTTTGGGGGAGTTTTTGGAGGATTTTGGGGGCGTTTTTTGGGGGAATTTTTGAGGATTTTGGGGGCGTTTTTGGAGGATTTTGGGGGCGTTTTTGGGGGAGGTTTTTGGAGGATTTTGGGGGAGTTTTTGGGATGATTTTTGGTGCGTTTTTGGAGGATTTTGGGGGCATTTTTGGAGGATTTTGGGGGCGTTTTTTGAGGATTTTGGGGGAGTTTTTGGAGGATTTTGGGGCAGTTTTTGGAGGATTTTGGGGGAGGTTTTTGGAGGATTTTGGGGGAGGTTTTTGGAGGATTTTGGGGAAAATTTTGAGGATTTTGGGGGAGTTTTTTGGGGCATTTTGGGTGCATTTTTGGGGGAGTTTTTTGAGGATTTTGCGGGAGTTTTTTGGAGGATTTTGGGGGCGTTTTTTGGAGGATTTTAGGGGGCGTTTTTGGAAGATTTTAGGGCCATTTTGGAGGATTTTGGGGGAGTTTTTTGGAGGATTTTGGGGGCGTTTTTGGAGGATTTTGGGGGAGTTTTTGGAGGAGTTTTTGGAGCATTTTTGGGGCGTTTTTGGAGGATTTTGGGGGCATTTTTGGACGATTTTGGGGGAGTTTTTGGAGGATTTTGGGGCATTTTTGGGGGCGTTTTTTGGAGGATTTTGGGGGAATTTTTGGAGGATTTTGGGGGCGTTTTTGGAGGATTTTGGGGGCGTTTTTGGAGGATTTTGGGGGCGTTTTTGAGGATTTTGGGGGAGTTTTTTGGAGGATTTTGGGGGCGTTTTTGGGGGAGTTTTTGGAGGATTTTGGGGGCGTTTTTGGGGGCATTTTTTGGGGGCGTTTTTGGAGGATTTTGGGGGAGTTTTTGGAGGATTTTGGGGGCGTTTTTGGGGGCGTTTTTTGGAGGATTTTGGGGGCGTTTTTGGAGGATTTTGGGGGCGATTTTGGGGGTTCCAGAGTCACCTTTGGCCGAGCCCAGGACGTCGGCGTAGCTGAAGCCCCCGACGAAAACGAGACCCCGGAATCCGTCCAGGGAGGCGGAGCCCGAGCAAAGGTCCTGGGTGGTGACGTCCCACACCTGGGAACCCCAAAAAACCCCAAAATCAACCCGAAAATCAACCCCAAAACCGAGGCTGGAGGCGCAGAAATGGGGATGAGCCCAAAAAAATTGGAATAAACGGGAAGAAAGGCGGCCGGAACAGGTCAAAAAATGGGGATTGGGCCATGAAATCCACCCCAAAAAATGCCCTAAAATCGATTAAATACAATCCCCCAAAAATGGGAATTATCCCATAAAATCCCCCCCAAAAAATCTCCCAAAATCCCATAAAAACAACCCCCAAAAATGGGAATTATCCCACAAAATCCCCCCCCAAAGTTGCATAAAAACAACCCCAAAAAAATGGGAATTATCCCATAAAATCTTCCCAAAAAATCCCCCCAAAATCCCATCCCAAAAATGGGAATTATCCCATAAAATCCTCCCAAAAAATCCCCCCAAAATCCCATCCCAAAAATGGGAATTATCCCATAAAATCCTCCCAAAAAATCCCCCCAAAATCCCATCCCAAAAATGGGAATTATCCCATAAAATCCGCCCCAAAAAAATCTCCCAAAATTGATTAAAAACTACCCCCAAAAATGGGAATTATCCCATAAAATCTCCCCACAAAATCCCATAAAAACAACCCCCAAAAATGGGAATTATCCCATAAAATCCCCCCCAAAAAATCTCCCCAAATCCCATCCCAGAAATGGGAATTACCCCATAAAATCCGCCCCAAAAAAATCTCCCAAAATTGATTAAAAACTACCCCCAAAAATGGGAATTATCCCATAAAATCTCCCCACAAAATCCCATAAAAATACCCCCCAAAAATGGGAATTACCCCATAAAATCCCCCCCAAAAAATCTCTCAAAATTTATTAAATACAACCCCCAAAAATGGGAATTATCCCACAAAATCCCTCCCCAAATCCCATTTTAAAAAACCCCAAAAATGGGAATTATCCCATAAAATCACCCCCAAAATCTCCCCAAATCCCATTTTAAAAAACCCCAAAAATGGGAATTATCCCACAAAATCCCCCCCAAAAATCCCCCCAAAATCCCCCCAAAAATCCCATAAAAACAACTCCCAAAAATGGGAATTATCCCTCAAAATCACCCCAAAAAATCTCCCAAAATCCCATAAAATCAACCCCAAAAATGGGAATTATCCCACAAAATCAACCCAAAAAATTTTGGGGTCCCCCAGGTGTTTTTGGGGTTTTTTTGGGGATGTTTTGGGGTCATTTTGGGATCTCCAAGTCCCCAGGTGTTTTTGGGGTGTTTTGGGGTGGTTTTGAGGTCCCCCAGGTGTTTTTGGGATGGTTTTGGGGTGTTTTGGGGTGGTTTTGGGGTATTTTGGGGTGGTTTTTGGGGTGGTTTTGGGTATTTTGGGGTGTTTTTGGGGTGGTTTTAGGGTGTTTTGGGGGTGGTTTTGGGGTATTTTTGGGGTGGTTTTTTTGGGGTGGTTTTGGGTGTTTTGGGGTGTTTTTTTTGGGATGGTTTTGGGTGTTTTTGGGGTGTTTTTGGGGTGGTTTTGGGGTGTTTTGGGGGATGTTTTCCGAGGTGTTTCTGGGATGTTTTTGGGGCGTTTTTTGGGGTGTTTTAGGGGTGGTTTTGGGGATGTTTTCCAAGGTGTTTTTGGGGTGGTTTGGGGTTGTTTTTGGGGTGTTTTAGGAGTGGTTTTTGGGGATGTTTTCCAGGGTGGTTTTGGGGTGGTTTTGGGCTGTTTTGGGGCTGGTTTTGGGGTGTTTTCTGAGGTGTTTTTGAGGTGTTTTTGGGGTGGTTTTTGGGCTGTTTTCGGGGATGTTTTCCGAGGTGTTTTCGGGTGTTTTTGGGGTGTTTTTTGGGATGTTTTCCGAGGTGTTTTGGGGTGGTTTTTGGGCTGTTTTTGGGTGTTTTTGGGCTCTTTTTGGGTTGTTTTAGGGCTGGTTTTGGGCTGGTTTTGGGCTGTTTTTGGGCTGTTTTGGGGGTGGGTTTTGGGCTGGTTTTGGGTGGTTTTTGGGGTGTTTTTGGGGTGGTTTTTGGGGATGTTTTCCGAGGTGTTTTGGGGTGGTTTTTGGGCTGTTTTTGGGCTGTTTCTGGGTTGTTTTGGGGGTGTTTTTGGGCTGGTTTTGGGCTGTTTTTGGGGATGTTTTCTGAGGTGTTTTTGGGTTGTTTTTTGGTTGTTTTTGGGGTGTTTTACGAGTGTTTTTGGGCTGGTTTTGGGCTGTTTTGGGGCTGGTTTTGGGCTGGTTTTGGGCCGTTTTGGGGGTGGGTTTTGGGTTGTTTTTGAGGATGTTTTCTGAGGTGTTTTTGGGCTGCTTTTGGGCTGTTTTTGGGTTGTTTTTGGGGTGTTTTACGAGTGTTTTTGGGCTGGTTTTGGGCTGTTTTTGGGTTGGTTTTGGGCTGTTTTTGGGCTGTTTTTGGGTTGGTTTTGGGCTGTTTTGGGGGTGGGTTTTGGGCTGGTTTTGGGCTGTTTTTGGGGTGTTTTTGGGATGTTTTTGGGATGTTTTTGGGCTGTTTTGGAGGTGGGTTTTGGGCTGGTTTTGGGCTGTTTTTGGGTTGTTTTTGGGGTGTTTTGGGGGTGGGTTTTGGGTTGTTTTTGGGGATGTTTTCTGAGGTGTTTTTGGGCTGTTTTTGGGCTGTTTTTGGGCTGTTTTGGGGGTGGGTTTTGGGCTGGTTTTGGGCTGTTTTTGGGCTGGTTTTGGGCTGGTTTTGGGTTGTTTTTGGGGTGTTTTTGGGGTGTTTTTGGTCTCACCTGGAAGCCGGCCATGGCAAAGGCCGCCGCCATCTCCCGGTCGCCGTTGCTGCCCTCCTCCCTCAGCACGGCCACGCGCGGCCCCGGCAGCTCTGGGGGAGCCCAAAAATCGGCACTGGCCCCGCCCAAAAACCCCCAAAATCCCGCAGAGCTCAAAGAACTCCAAACTCCCCAAGCAGTGCCAAAAAAACCCAGAAAAAAACCCAAAAAATGGCACAAAATCCCAGCAAAATCTGGCAAAAAACCCCAAAAATTTAAAAAGTAAAAAAATCCCATAAAAAGTTTTAAAAATCTCCCAGAAATCCAAGAGAAACCCCCCAAAAATCCCCCAAAATCCAAAAAAAAACCCCTCAAAAACTCCCAAAAATTGCCTCAAAATCCCCCAACAAAAAAAAAACCCACAACAAAATCCCCCAATGTCCCCACTGATCCCCAATGTCCCCAAAATGTCCCCAAAACGTCCCCAAAACCCCTCAATGTCCCCAAACCGTCCCCAAAATGTCCCCAAACCCCCACAATGTCCCCAATCCACTCAAAGTCCCCAATGACCCAAAATCCCCAAAATGTCCCCAATGTCCCCAAAGCCCCTCAATGTCCCCAATCCCCTCAATGTCACCAAAATGTCCCCAATGTCCCCAAAATGTCCCCAAACCCCCAAATCCCCAAAATGTCCCCAGTGTCCCCCAATCCCCTCAACATCACCAAAATGTCCCCAAAATCCCTAAAATGTCCCCAAATCCCCAATGTCCCAAATGTCCCCTAAACCCTCAAAATGTCCCCAATGTCCCCAAAGCCCCTCAATGTCACCAAAATGTCTCCAATGTCCCTAAAATCCCAAAAATGTCCCCAAACCCCCAATGACCCTAAATCCCCAAAATGTCCCCAAAATGTCCCCAGTGTCCCCCCAATGTCCTCTGGATGCCCCCATGTCCCAAATCCCCTCAATGTCACCAAAATGTCCCCAAAATCCCAAAAATGTCCCCAAACCCCCAATTCCCTCAATGCCCCAAATGACCCTAAATCCCCAAAATGTCCCCAATGTCCCCCCCAATGTCCCCTGGATGCCCCCATGTCCCCAAACCCCCAATGTCCCCAATCCACTCAAAGTCCCCAATGACCCAAAATGTCCCCAAACCCCTCAATCCTCCCAATGTCCCCCAATGTCCCCGAATGTCCCAAACCCCCAATGCCCCTAAATCCCCAAAATGTCCCCAAACCCCTCAATGTCCCCAACGCCCCCAATGTCCCCAACACCCCTGATATCCCCTCCATGTCCCTCAATGTCCCCAAATGTCCCCAATCCTGCCAATGTCCTCAATGTCCCCCGTGTCCCCAAATGTCCCCAAAATCCCCAAAATGTCCCCAAACCCCCGATTTCCTCAATGTCCCCAATGTCCCCAAAATGTCCCCAAAATGTCCCCAAATCCCTCAATCCTCCCAATGTCCCCGATCACCTCAATGTCCCCAACACCCGATATCCCCTCAATGTCCCCAGTGTCCCCAAACGTCCCCAATCCCGCCAATGTCCCTCAATGTCCCCAGTGTCCCCAACACCCCCAGTGCCCCTGATGTCCCCAGTGTCCCCAATGTCCCCAACACCCCTGATAACCCCTCAATGTCCCCAAATGTCCCCAATGTCCCCAAATGTCCCCAACACCCCCAGTGTCCCCAGTGTCCCCAGTGTCCCCAGTGTCCCCAACTGCCCCCAAATGCCCCCGATGTCCCCCAATGTCCCCAGTGTCCCCAATCCCGCCAATGTCCCTCAATGTCCCCAACGTCCCCAACACCCCCAGTGCCCCCAACTGCCCCCCGATGTCCCCCAATGTCCCCAATGTCCCTGACACCCCCAGTGTCCCCAATGTCCCCAATCCTGCCAATGTCCCCAAATGTCCCCAACACCCCCAGTGTCCCCAACTGCCCCCAAATGCCCCTGATGTCCCCGATGTCCCCCAATGTCCCCAATCCTGCCAATGTCCCTCAATGTCCCCAGTGTCCCCAACACCCCCAATATCCCCTCAATGTCCCCCAGTGTCCCCCAATGTCCCTCAATGTCCCCAGTGTCCCCAACTGCCCCCAAATGCCCCTGATGTCCCCCAATGTCCCCAATCCTGCCAATGTCCCTCAATGTCCCCGATGTCCCCAACACCCCTGATATCCCCTCAATGTCCCCAAACGTCCCCAAACGTCCCCAATCCCGCCAATGTCCCCAGTGCCCCCAACACCCCCAGTGCCCCTGATGTCCCCAGTGGTCCCCAACACCCCTGATAACCCCTCAATGTCCCCAAATGTCCCCAATGTCCCCAATCCCGCCAATGTCCCAAAACGTCCCCAAACGTCCCCAACACCCCCCCAGTGTCCCCAACTGCCCCCAAATGCCCCTGATGCCCCCAATGTCCCCCAGTGTCCCCCAATCCCCTCAATGTCCTTCAATGTCCCCAAATCTCCCCAACACCCCCAGTGCCCCTGATGTCCCCTCAATGTCCCCCAGTGTCCCTCAATGTCCCCAATCCCGCCAATGTCCCTCAATGTCCCCAGTGTCCCCAACACCCCTGATATCCCCTCAATGTCCCCAAATGTCCCCAATCCCGCCAATGTCCCTCAATGTCCCCAACGTCCCCAGTACCCCTGATATCCCCTCAATGTCCCCCAGTGTCCCCAGTCCCGCCAATGTCCCCAAATGTCCCCAACACCCCCAGTGTCCCCAACTGCCCCCAAATGCCCCTGATGTCCCCGATGTCCCCCAATGTCCCCAATCCCGCCAATGTCCCTCAATGTCCCCGATGTCCCCAACACCCCTGATATCCCCTCAATGTCCCCAAACGTCCCCAATCCCGCCAATGTCCCCAGTGTCCCCAACACCCCCAGTGCCCCTGATGTCCCCAGTGTCCCCAATGTCCCCAATCCTGCCAATGTCCCCAAATGTCCCCAACACCCCCAGTGTCCCCAACTGCCCCCAAATGCCCCTGATGTCCCCGATGTCCCCCAGTGTCCCCAATCCCCCCAATGTCCCTCAATGTCCCCAGTGTCCCCCGTGTCCCCACCCATGCTCCGCGCCACCGGTGCCACGTAGTCGGGGTCGAAGGTGACGCTGAATTCGGGTCCCCAGCGCGTGGCCAGGTCCTGCTCCTCCTGCTCCACGCAGGCCGGGGTCGCCTGCAGCCGCTCCAGCTGGAAACTCGTCTGCTCCCAAATGTCCCTGAGGTCCCCAACGGGCTGGGCCAGCACCTCCTGGCCACCCACGGCCACTGTCACCTGCGGGGAGGTTGGGGACATTGGGGACATTGGGATATGGGGCATTGGAATGGTGGCCCTGGGGTTTGGGGACACTGAGGGACATGGAGAACATTGAGGGACATTGGGGACAATTGGAGACATCTTGAAGGACACTGAGAACATTGAGGGACACTGAGGGACTTTGGACACATTGAGGACACTGGGGACACTGGGATTTAGGGACATTGGGGGGGACAGGGACTCGTCTGCTCCCAAATGTCCCTGAGGTCCCCAACGGGCTGGGCCAGCACCTCCTGGCCACCCACGGCCACTGTCACCTGCGGGGACAGCATTGGGGACATTGGGGACGTTGGGATATGGGGCATTGGAATGGTGGCACCGGGGTTTGGGGACACTGGGGACATGGAGAACATTGGGGGACATTGGAGACATCTTGAAGGACATTGGGGACACTGGGGACATTGGGATATGGGACATTGGAATGGTGGCACTTGGATTTGGGGACATTGAGATATGGGACCCTGAGGACCTGGAGGACATTGAGGGGACTGGGGACACTGGGGACACTGGGGACATTGGGGACATTGAGAACATTGAGACATTGGGGACAGTGGGGACATTGATGGACACTGGGATACAGGACATTGGAATGGTGGCACTGGGGTTTGGGGACACTGGGGACATGGAGAACATTTAGGGACATTGAGGACATTGGAGACATCTTGAAGGACATTGAGGACATTGAGGGACTTTGGACACATTGAGGACACTGGGGACACTGGGGACACTGGAATGGTGGCACTGGGGTTTGGGGACACTGGGGACACGGAGAACATTGAGGGACATTGGGGACATCTTGAAGGACATTGAGGGACACTGGGGACATTGAGATATGGGACACTAGAACAGTGACATTGGGGTTTGGGGACACTGGGGACACTGGGGACATCGAGATATGGGACATTGGGATGGTGGCGTTTGGGTTTGGTGACATTGGGGACATCAGGATACAGAGCAGTGAGAGGATTGAGAACATTGAGGGACATTGGGGACACTGGTGACATTGAGGGGGTTTGGGGACATTGGGGACAGTGGGGACATTGAGATATGGGACATTGGAATGGTGGCTCTAGGAAATGGGGACACTGAGGACACTGAGGACATTGGGGACACTGAGGGACAGTGGGGACATTGGGGACACAGAGACACGGTGACACAGGGAGAGGGGACACAGCCACTGTCACCTGCTGAGGGACACTTGAGGACATTGGGGACAATGAGGGACAATGGGGACACCAACACCGCAAAGCCACCACCGCCCACCCAAAGGGACAGAGCCACCTCCTGTCCCTTGTCCCCAACGCCCCCACAACGTCCCTGATCCCCCCAATGTCGCCAGTGTCCCCCAGTGTCCCCCAATGTCCCCAGTGTCCCTAAACCCCCGGTCCCCCCAGTGTCCCCAGTGTCCCCCAGTGTCCCCAATGTCCCTAAACCTCTGATCCCCCCAATGTCTCCAATGTCCCCAACGTCCCCAATTGCCCCCGATGTCCCCATTGTCCTTGATGTCCCCAATGTCGCCAAATCCCGTCAATGTCCCCAATGTCCCTGATGTCCCCAAACCCCAAATGTCCCCAATTGGCCCCGATCTTCCCATTGTCCCTGATGTCCCTGATGTCCCCAAACCCCAAATGTCACCCATCCCCGATGTCCCCAATTGCCCCCGATGTCCCCATTGTCCCTGATATCCCCAAATGTCCCCAACGCCCCCAATGTCCCCAAATCCCAAATGTCCCCCATCCTCAATGTCCCCACTGTCCCCAAAGTCCCCAATGTCCCCAATTTCCCCCAGTGTCCCCAATTTCCCCCAGTGTCCCCAGTGTCCCTGATGTCCCCAAACCCCAAATGTTGCTGTCCCCAATTTCCCCCAGTGTCCCCAATGTCCCCAATGTCCCCACTGTTCCCAAAGTCCCTGATGTCCTCAAATGTTCCCATTGTCCCTGATGTCTCCAACCTCCAAATGTCCCCAGTGTCCCCAACGCCACCAATGTCCCCAATTTCCCCCAGCGTCCCCACTGTCCCCAAACCCCAAATGTCCCCAATGTCCCCAAACCCCAAATGTCGCCTGTCCCCAACGTCCCCAATGTCCCCCAATGTCCCCAACGCTCCCAATGTCGCCCATCCCCAAATGTTCCCATTGTCCCAAATGTCCCCAAACCCCAAATGTCCCCCGTCCTCAAATGTCCCCATTGTCCCCAATGTCCCCAACGCCCCCAAACCCCAAATGTCAATGTCCCCATTGTCCCTGATGTCCTCAAACCCCAAATTTTGCCTGTCCCCAACGCCCCCAGTGTCCCCAATTTTCCCCAGTGTCCCCATTGTCCCTGATGTCCTCAAATGTCCTCATTGTCCCTGATGCCCCCAACGCCCCAAATGTCCCCAAACCCCAAACTTTGCCTGTCCTCAATGTCCCCACTGTCCCCAAAGTCCCTGATGTCCTCAAATATTCCCATTGTCCCAACTGTCCCCAACGCCCTCAATGTCACCAATTTCCCCCAGTGTCCCCACTGCCCCCAAATGTCCCCAATGTCCCCAATGCCCCCAAACCCCAAATGTCCCCAATGTCCCCAATTTCCCCCAGTGTCCCTGATGTCCCGAAACCCCCAAATGTCCCCAATGTCCCTGATGTCTCCAACCTCCAAATGTCCCCACTGTCCCCAACGTCCCCAATTGTCCCCAGTTTCCCCCAGTGTCCCCATTGTCCCTGATGTCCCCAAACCCCAAATGTCCCCCGTCCCCAAAGTCCCTGATGTCTCCAACCTCCAAATGTCCCCAATGTCCCCAATGTCCCCAAACCCCAAATGTCAATGTCCCCATTGTCCCTGATGTCCCCAAACCCCAAATTTTGCCTGTCCCCAACTCCCCCAACGTCCCCAATTTCCCCCAGTGTCCCCAAAGTCCCTGATGTCCTCAAATGTTCCCATTGTCCCCGATGTCTCCAACCTCCCAGTGTCCCCAGTGTCCCTGATGTCCCCAGACCCCAAATGTCAATGTCCACAATGTCCCAAATCTCCCCATTGTTCCCGATGTCCCCAATGTCCCCAAACCCCAAATGTCACCCATCCCCAATGTCCCAAATGTCCCCAAATCCCAAATTTTGCCTGTCCCCAACGCCCCCAGTGTCCCCAACGCCCCCAGTATCCCCAACGCCCCCAGTGTCCCCATTGTCCCTGATGTCCCCAAACACCAAACTTTGCCTGTCCTCAAATGTTCCCATTGTCCCTACTGTCCCCAACGCCCTCAATGTCACCAATTTCCCCCAGTGTCCCCAATGTCCCCAATGCCCCAATTTCCCCCAGTGTCCCCAATGTCCCTGATGTCCCGAAAGCCCAAATGTCAATGTCCACAATGTCCCAAATGTCCCCATTGTCCCCGATGTCTCCAACCTCCAAATGTCCCCAACGTCCCCAAATGTTCCCATTGTCCCTAATGTCCCCAACACCCCAAATGTCCTCAATATCCCCAGTGTCCCCGCTGTCCCCTCACCATGGCGCGGGGTCCGTAGGGGCCGCTGTGGCCGATGGGGACACAGGTGACACCGGCGTCCTGGTAGCGGCGGCACACGGGGACAGCGGCGGCCGCCGGCACCTCCAGCACCAGCCCCGGCTCCTCGGCAAAGAGCAGCGCCAGCGCTGGGGACACATGGGGACATTGAGGGGACATTGAGGGGACATTGGGGGCACTGGGGGGGTTGGGGACACACGGGGACATTCAGGGGACAGTGGGGACATGGGGGTTGGGGACATGGGGACATTGAGGGGACACTGGGGAGATTGGGGGCAGTGGGGACACTGGGGACACTGGGGGCGTTGGGGATGTTGGGGGACTTTGGGGACATTGGTGACACATTGGGGACAGTGGGGGGGTTGGGGACATTGCCGACCTCAAGGACCAGCCCTGGTTCCTTGGCATAGAGCAGGGACAGCGCTGGGGACACACGGGGACATTGAGGGGACACTGGGGACACTGGGGGGGTTGGGGACACTGGGGACATCAGGGGGCATTGGGGACATTGTGGGACATTGGTGGCATTGAGGGGACAGTGGGGAGATTGGGGGGCACTGGGGACATTGGCAACACATTGGGGACATTGGGGGGTTGGTGACACTGAGGGGACATTGGGGACATTGGGACGCATTGGGGACAGTGGGGGGACATTGAGGGGATATTGGTGATGCATTGGGGACACTGGGGACACATTGGGGACAGTAGGGGGATTGGTGAAACATTGGGGACAGTGGGGACATTGAGGGGACACTGGGGGATTGGCGACATTGAGGGGACATTGGTGACATTGAGGGGACACTGGGGGGATTGGGGGGCATTGGGGACACTGGGGACAGTGAGGGGATCAGTGACACCTTATGGACATTGGTGACGCATTGGGACATTGGGGACATTGAGGGGACATTGAGGAGAGTGGGGGAATTGGTGACACATTGGGGACATTGGCAACATTGAGGGGACATTGCGGGACTGGGGACATTAAGGGGACATTAAGGGGACAGTGGGGGACTGGGGACATTGAGGGGGCATTGGCAACACATTGGGGACACATTGGGGACACATTGGGGACATCGGGGGATTGGTGACATTGAGGGGACACTGGGGACATTGGGGATGCATTGGGGACACTGGGGACACTGGGGACAGTGAGGGGATTGGTGACAAATTAGGGACACATTGGGGACAGTGAGGGGATTGGGGGGGGATTGGTGACGCATTGGGGACATTGAGGGGACACTGGGGACAGTGGGGGGATTGGGGACACATTGGGGACACATTGGGGACACAATGGGGACATTGAGGGGAATGGGGACACATTGGGGACATTGAGGGGACATTGAGGGGACATTGGGGACGCTGGGGACATTGAGGGGACTGGGGACACATTAGGGACATTGGGGACACTGAGGGGACACTGGGGACAGTGAGGGGATTGGTGACACATTAGGGACATTGAGGGGACATTGCGGGACTGGGGGCATTGGGGACACATTGGGGGCACATTGGGGACACTGGGGGATTGGTGACACATTGGGGGGATTGGTGACATCCAGTGACACACTGGTGATACATTGGTGATACATTGGGGACATCGGTGACACATTAGGGACACACTGGGGACACACTGGTGACACATCGGTGACACATTGGGGACACACTGGTGACACAGGGGGGGTGGCAGCTGTCACTGACGGGTGACGCCGGGTGGCGGCGCGGGGACGCTGACGGTGGCGCCGCAGTTGCCAGCGAAGGCCATCTCCAGCACGCAGCCCAGCAGGCCCCCGTCACTGACGTCATGGCCGGCCAGCAGCGCGCGCTCTGGGGACACACGGACAGGCCACCAGGGGTCACCAAGGGGACCGGAAATGTCACCAAGGGTCACCAAGGGGGCGGGAAATGCCACCAAGGGTCACCCCGGGGGCGGGAAATGCCACCCCAGGTCAGCCAAATGTCACCCAAGGTGAGGAAATGTCACCCCAGAGTCATCAAATGTCACCTCAGGTCACCCAAGGTCAGCAAATGTCACGTCAGGGTCACCAAATGTCACCACGGGGCCACCCAATGTCACCTCAGGTCAGGAAATGTCACCCAAGGTCATGAAACGTCACGTCGGGGTCACCATACGTCACCTTAGGGTCATCAAGTGTCACCTTGGGTCAGGAAATGTCACCTCAGAGTCACCAAGGGTCACCTTGGGGTCACCAAATGCCACCCCAGGTCTGGGGACACACACGGACAGGCCACCACGGGTCACCAAGGGGGCGGGAAATGTCACCAAAGGGTCACCCCCGGGGGCGGGAAATGTCACCCAAGGTCTGGGGACACACACGGACAGGCCACCAAGGGTCACTGAGGGGGCGGGAAATGCCACCAAGGGTCAGGAAATGTCACCCAGGGTCACCCCGGGGGCGGGAAATGCCACCCCAGGTCAGCCAAATGTCACCCAAGGTGAGGAAATGTCACCCAGGGCCACCGAATGTCACCCAAGGTCATGAAACATCACGTGGGGGTCACCAAGTGTCACTTTGGGTCAGGAAATGTCACCTCAGAGTCACCAAGTGTCACCTTGGGGTCACCAAATGCCACCCCAGGTCTGGGGACACACACACAGAGGCCACCAAGGGTCACCTCGGGGTCACCGAGTGTCACCTTGGGGTCATCAAATGTCACCTCAGGGCCACCAAACATCACGTCGGGGTCTCCATAGGTCACATTAGGGTCACCAAGTGTCACCTTAGGGTCACCCAAAGTCACCTTGGGGTCATCAAATGTCACCTCAGGGCCAGCCAGGGTCACCCAAAGTCACTTTGGGGCCACCAAACATCACCTCAGAGTCATCAAATGTTGCCTCAGGTCACCCAAGGTCAGGAAATGTCACCCCAGGTCTGGGGACACAGATGCCACCAAGGGTCACCTCGGGGGAGGGAAATGCCACCTCAGGGCCACCAAATGTCACCCAGGGCCACTGAATGTCACCCAAGGTCATGAAACGTCACGTCGGGGTCACCAAGTGTCACCTTAGGGTCAGGAAATGCCACCCCAGGTCTGGGGACACACACGGAGAGGCCACCCAGGGTCACCTTGGGGGCGGGAAATGCCACCAAGGGTCAGCCAAATGTCACCCAGGGTCACCCCGGGGGCGGGAAATGCCACCCAAGGTCAGGAAATGTCACCCCAGGTCTGGGGACACACATGGAGAGGCCACCCAGGGTCACCTCGGGGGCGGGAAATGCCACCAGAGGTCAGGAAATGTCACCTCAGGGCCACCAAACATCATGGCGGGGTCATCAAATGTCACCTTAGGGCCACCAAATGTCACCTCAGGTCACCCAAGGTCAGCAAATGTCACGTTGGGGTCACCAAATGTCACCCAGGGCCACCAAACATCACGTCGGGGTCACCATAGGTCACCTTGGGGTCACCAAATGCCACCCCAGGTCTGGGGACACAGATGCCACCAAGGGTCACCCCGGGGGCGGGAAATGCCACCCAAGGTCTGGGGACACACACGGACAGATGCCACCAGGGGTCACCAAGGGGACCGGAAATGTCACCAAGGGTCAGCCAAATGTCACCCAAGGTGAGGAAATGTCACCCAAGGTCATGAAACATCACGTCGGGGTCACCAAGTGTCACTTTGGGTCAGGAAATGTCACCTTGGGGTCAGCTGGGGTCACCCAAAGTCACCTTGGGGTCATCAAATGTCACCTCAGGGCCAGCCAGGGTCAGCAAATGTCACCCAGGGCCACCAAACATCATGGCGGGGTCACCAAACGTCACCTCAGGTCACCCAAGGTCATTGAATGTCACCTTGGGGTCACCAAGTGTCACCCAAGGTCATGAAACGTCACGTCGGGGTCACCATATGTCACATTAGGGTCATCAAATGTCACCTTAGGGTCAGGAAATGCCACCCCAGGTCTGGGGACACACATGGAGATGCCACCAAGGGTCACCAAGGGGGCGGGAAATGCCACCAAGGGTCAGCCAAATGTCACCCAGTGTCACCCCGGGGGCGGGAAATGCCACCAAGGGGGCGGGAAATGTCACCCAAGGGGGCGGGAAATGTCACCCCAGGTCAGCCAAATGTCACCCAAGGTGAGGAAATGTCAGCCAGGGCCACCAAATGTCACCCAAGGTCATGAAACATCACATCAGGGTCACCATATGTCACATTAGGGTCACCAAGTGTCACTTTGGGTCAGGAAATGTCACCTTGGGGTCAGCTGGGGTCACCCAAAGTCACCTTGGGGTCATCAAATGTCACCTCAGGGCCAGCCAGGGTCAGCAAATGTCACCCAGGGCCACCAAACATCATGGCGGGGTCACCAAACGTCACCTTGGGGTCATCAAACGTCACCTCAGGTCACCCAAGGTCATTGAATGTCACCTTGGGGTCACCAAATGTCACCCAAGGTCATGAAACGTCACGTCGGGGTCACCATATGTCACATTAGGGTCATCAAATGTCACCTTGGGTCAGGAAATGCCACCCCAGGTCTGGGGATACACACGGAGAGGCCACCAAGCGTCACCTCGGGGGTGGGAAATGTCACCAAGGGTCACCAAGGGGGTGGGAAATGTCACCCAAGGGTCACCAAGGGGGCAGGAAATGTCACCCGAGGTCAGGAAATGTCACCTCAGGGTCACCAAACATCACGTCGGGGTCTCCATAGGTCACATTAGGGTCACCAAGTGTCACCTTAGGGTCACCCAAAGTCATCTTGGGGCCATCAAATGTCACCTCAGGGCCAGCCAGGGTCACCCAAAGTCACTTTGGGGCCACCAAACATCACCTCAGAGTCATCAAATGTTGCCTCAGGTCACCCAAGGTCAGGAGATGTCACCTCAGGGCTACCAAATGTCACCCAAGGTCATGAAACGTCATGGCGGGGTCACCATAGGTCACCTTGGGGTCACCAAAGGTTACCCCAGGTCTGGGGATACAGATGGAGATGCCACCAAGGGTCACCAAGGGGGCGGGAAATGCCACCAAGGGTCAGCCAAATGTCACCCAGGGTCACCCCGGGGGTGGGAAATGCCACCAAGGGGGCGGGAAATGTCACCCAAGGGGGCGGGAAATGTCACCCCAGGTCAGCCAAATGTCACCCAAGGTGAGGAAATGTCAGCCAGGGCCACCAAATGTCACCCAAGGTCATGAAACATCACATCGGGGTCACCATAGGTCACATTAGGGTCACCAAGTGTCACTTTGGGTCAGGAAATGTCACCTTGGGGTCAGCTGGGGTCACCCAAAGTCACCTTGGGGTCATCAAATGTCACCTCAGGGCCAGCCAGGGTCATCAAATGTCACCCAGGGCCACCAAACATCATGGCGGGGTCACCAAACGTCACCTCAGGTCACCCAAGGTCATTGAATGTCACCTTGGGGTCACCAAATGTCACCCAAGGTCATGAAAGGTCACGTCGGGGTCACCATATGTCACATTAGGGTCATCAAATGTCACCTTGGGTCAGGAAATGCCACCCCAGGTCTGGGGATACACACGGAGATGCCACCAAGGGTCACCTCGGGGGTGGGAAATGTCACCAAGGGTCACCAAGGGGGCGGGAAATGTCACCCAAGGTCAGGAAATGTCACCTCAGAGTCATCAAATGTCACCTCAGGTCACCCAAGGTCAGCAAATGTCACGTTGGGGTCACCAAACGTCACCCAGGGCCACCAAACATCACGTCGGGGTCACCATAGGTCACCTTGGGGTCACCAAATGTCACCCCAGAGTCATCAAGTGTCACCTTAGGGTCAGGAAATGCCACCCCAGGTCTGGGGACACACATGGACAGGCCACCACGGGTCACCAAGGGGGCGGGAAATGTCACCAAAGGGTCGCCAAGGGGGTGGGAAATGCCACCAAGGGTCACCCAAGGGTCACCAAGGGGGCGGGACATGTCACCCAAGGTCAGGAAATGCCACCAAGGGTCACCTCGGGGGTGGGAAATGCCACCATGGGTCACCCCAGGGGCAGGAAATGCCACCAAGGGTCACCAAGGGGGCAGGAAATGTCACCCGAGGTCTGGAAATGTCACCCCAGGGCCACCAAATGTCACCCAAGGTCACAAAACGTCACGTCAGGGTCACTCAAAGTCACCTTAGGGCCACCAAATGTCACCCAGTAATGAAATGTCACCCCAGGGCTCCAAGTGTCATGTTAGGGTCACCAGATGTCACCTTGGGTCATCAAATGTCGCCTCAGGTCACCCAAGGTCAGCAAATGTCACCCAGGGCCACCAAACATCACGGCGGGGTCACCAAATATCACCTTGGGGTCATCAAAGGTCACCTTAGGGCCACCAAACATCACCTCAGGTCAACCAAGGTCAGCAAATGTCACGTCGGGGTCACCCAATGTCACCTCAGGTCAGGAAATGTCACCCAGGGCCACCAAATGTCACCCCAGGTCATGAAACATCACGTCGGGGTCACCATAGGTCACCTTGGGGTCACCAAATGCCACCCCAGGTCTGGGGACACACACACAGAGGCCACCAAGGGTCACCTTGGGGGCAGGAAATGCCACCAAGGGTCACCAAGGGGGTGGGAAATGTCACCCAAGGTCAGGAAATGTCACCCCAGGGCCACCAAATGTCACCCAAGGTCATGAAACATCACGTCGGGGTCACCAAGTGTCACCTCGGATCAGGAAATGTCACCTTGGGGTCACCCAATGTCACCCAAGGTCATTTTGGGGACACCTCGAGGTCACCCAGGGTCACCTCAGGGCCACCAAATGTCACCCAAGGTCAGGCAATGTCACCCCAGGGCCACCAAATGTGACCCAGGCACTCCAAAGTCACGTCGGGGTCACCAAACGTCACCAGGGTCACCAAATGTCACCCAGGGCCACCTCAGTGTCACCGAATTCTCAGGTTTTCACCCCAGAACCCCCAAAATTTCCATTTCCCACCCCAAAAATTGCCATTTTTTACCCCAAAATCTCAAATTTTTCAACCCAAAAATCTCAGTTCTTCCACCCCCAAAATCCCCATTTTTCCCCCTAAAATCCCCATTTTTTGACCAAAAATCACCATTTTTCCCCCTAAAATCCCCATTTTTTGACCAAAAAATCACCATTTTTTTCCCAAAAAGCCCCAAAATCGCCGTTTTTGGCCCCAAACCTTTGAGCAGCTGCTGGGTGACGTTGAAGGCGCTCTCCAGGCTCTGGGGCTGCTCCAGGTCGGGGCAGTCGTCGCCCACCTGGGCAAACACCTGGGCAAGGGCGGAGCCTCCCAGGCGGTGCCGCCCCGGGTTCAGCTGCACCCACAGCAGGGCCCCTGAAACAGCCCAAAATCAGCCCAAAATCAGCCCAAAATCAGCCCAAAATCAGCCCAAAATCAGCCCCAGAATCACCAGAAATTGGGGGGAAATCGGGGGAAAATTGACCCAAAAATGGGGGAAATTCGAGCCAAAAATGGAGCCAAAAATGGGGAAAATTGACCCAAAAATGGGGGAAATCCACCCATAAATGGAGCCAAAAATGGGAGAAATTTCAGCCAAAAATGGGGAAAATTGACCTAAAAATGTGGGAAATCCACTCAAAAACAGACCCAAAAATGGGAGAAATTTCAGCCAAAAATGGAGCCAAAAATGGGGAAAATTGACCTAAAAATGTTGCAAATCCACCCAAAAATTGAGCCAAAAATGGACCCAAAATGGGGGAAATCTGAGCCAAAAATGGGCCCAAAAATGGGGAAAATTGACCTAAAAATGTGGGAAATCCACCCAAAAACGGAGCCAAAAATGGGGAAAATCCAAGCAAAACTGGGGAATCTACCCAAAAATGGCGCCAAAAATGGGGAAAATTGACCTAAAAATGGGGGAAATTCAATCCAAAAATGGAGCCAAAAATGGGGAAAATTGACCCAAAAATGGGGGAAATCCACCCATAAATGGAGCCAAAAATGGGGAAAATTGACCTAAAAATGGGGGAAATCCACCCAAAAATGGAGTCAAAAATGGAGCCAAAAATGGGGGAAATTCGAGCCAAAAACGGAGCCAAAAATGGGGAAAATTGACCTAAAAATGGGGGAAATCCACCCAAGAACAGACCCAAAAATGGGAGAAATTTCAGCCAAAAATGGAGCCAAAAATGGGGAAAATTGACCTGAAAATGTGGGAAATCCACCCATAAATGGAGCCAAAAATGGGGAAAATCCAAGCAAAACTGGGGGAATCTACCCAAAAATGGACCCAAAAATGGGGAAAATTGACCCAAAAATGTGGGAAATCCACCCATAAATGGAGCCAAAAATGGAGCCAAAAATGGGGAAATTCAACCTAAAAATGGACCTAAAAATGGACCCAAAAATGGGGAAATTCAACCTAAAAATGGACCTAAAAATAGACCCAAAAATGGGGAAATTCAACCTAAAAATGGGCCCTAAAATGGACCCAAAAATGGAGAAATTGGACCTAAAAGTGGACCTAAAAATGGACCCAAAATTGGGGAAATTCGACCTAAAAATGGACCCAAAAATGGACACAAAATTGGGGAAATTCAACATAAAAATTGACCTAAAAAATGGGGAAAATCGACCTAAAAAGGACCTAAAAATGGACCCAAAAATGGGGAAATTCGACTTAAAAATGGGCCTAAAAATGGACCCAAAAATTGGGAAATTCAACCTAAAAATGGGCCCTAAAATTGACCCAAAAATGGGGAAATTCGAGCCAAAAATGGACCCAAAAATGGGGAAATTCAACCTAAAAATTGACCTAAAAATGGACCCAAAAATGGGGAAATTTGACTTAAAAATGGACCCAAAAATGGGGAAATTCAACCTAAAAATGGGCCTAAAAATGGACCCAAAAATGGGGAAATTGTACCTAAAAATGGACCCAAAAATGGGGAAAATCCACCCAAAAATGGCCTCAATAGAGCTGGGAAAAACTGGAACCAAAAGGGACAAAAATGGCCCCAAATGGCCCCAAAAGTGTCCCCAGGTGTGTCCTCAATGTCCCCAGTATCCCCTGCTGTGTCCCCAGGTGTGTCCCAGGTGTGTCCCCAATGTCCCCAGGTGTGTCCCAGGTGTGTCCCCAGGTGTGTCCCCAGGTGTGTCCCAGGTGTGTCCCCCAGGTGTGTCCCCAGGTGTGTCCCCAATGTCCCCAGGTGTGTCCCAGGTGTGTCCCCAATGTCCCAGCTGTGTCCCAGCTGTGTCCCAGGTGTCCCCAGGTGTGTCCCAGCTGTCCCCAATGTCCCCAGCTGTCCCCAGGTGTGTCCCAGCTGTCCCCAGCTGTCCCCAGGTGTGTCCCAGGTGTCCCCAGGTGTGTCCCAGGTGTGTCCCCAGGTGTGTCCCGGGTGTGTCCCCAATGTCCCCAGGTGTCCCCAGGTGTGTCCCCAATGTCCCCAGGTGTGTCCCAGGTGTCCCCAGCTGTCCCCAGGTGTGTCCCAGGTGTGTCCCGGGTGTGTCCCCAATGTCCCCAGCTGTGTCCCAGCTGTGTCCCAGCTGTGTCCCAGCTGTCCCCAGCTGTATCCCAGGTGTGTCCCAGGTGTGTCCCCAGGTGTGTCCCCAGGTGTGTCCCCAATGTCCCCAGGTGTGTCCCCAGGTGTGTCCCAGGTGTGTCCCAGCTGTGTCCCCAGCTGTCCCCAATGTCCCCAGCTGTCCCCAGGTGTCCCCAGCTGTCCCCAGGTGTGTCCCCAGGTGTGTCCCAGCTGTCCCCAGGTGTGTCCCCAGTGTCCCCAGCTGTCCCCAGGTGTGTCCCCAGGTGTGTCCCAGGTGTGTCCCCAATGTCCCAGGTGTGTCCCCAGTGTCCCCAATGTCCCCAGGTGTGTCCCCAGGTGTGTCCCTCACCTCTGTCGTTGGGACACTTGAGGTCGGGGGTGACGGTGGCGGTGACATCGGGGCACACGGCGTAGGCCGAGATCACCAGGGCACCTGGGGGTCACCTCGGGGTCACCTGGGTGTCCCCAGTGTCCCCATTGTCCCCAGTGTCCCAAATCCCCCAATCCCCCATTGTCCCAAATGTCCCCAATGTCCCCCGGGTTCCCAATGTCCCCAATTCCCCCCCAGTGCCCCCAGTGTCCCCAATCCCCCCCAATGTCCCCAATGTCCCCAGTCCCCACAATGCCCCCAATGTCCCCATTGTCCCCAATGTCCCCAATCCCCCAATGTCCCCAATGTCCCCAGTCCCCCACAATGCCCCCCAATCCCCCCAATGTCTCCCGACTTCGCAATGTCCCCAATGTCCTCCCAATGTCCCCAATGTCCCCAACCCGCCCAATGTCCCCAAATCCCCTCAATGTCCCCCTGGTTCCCAATGTCCCCAGTCCCCTGAAATGTCCCCAACCCGCCCAATGTCCTCAACCCACCCAATGTCCCCATTGTCCCCCTGGTCCCCAATGCCCCCAGTCCCCACCCAGTGTCCCCACTGCCCCCAGTGCCCCCCAATGTCCCCAGTGTCCCCCTGGTTCCCAATGCCCCCAATCCCCCCAATGTCCCCAATGTCTCCATTGTCCCCAAATCCCCCCAATGTCCCCAATCCCCCCCAATGTCCCCAATCCCCCCAATGCCCCCAGTGTCCACAATGTCCCCAACCCGCCCAATGTCCCCCTGGTCCCCAATGCCCCCCCAAATGTCCCCAAATCCCCCCAATGTCCCCCCAAATCCCCCCATTGGCCCCAATCCCCACAATGTCCCCATTGTCCCCAATGTCCCTATTGTCGCCCCAGTTCCCAATGTCCCCAATCCCCCTCAATGTCCCCAAATCCCCCAATGTCCCCCTGGTTCCCAATGTCCCCAGTGTCCCCAATCCCCGCCAATGTCCCCAACACCCCAATGTCCCCCTGGTTCCCAATGTGCCCCAGTGTCCCCAATGCCCCCAGTCCCCCACAGTGTCCCCATTGTCCCCAATCCCCCCATTGTCCCCAAATGTCCCCAATCCCCACAATGTCCCCAACCCCCCCAGTGTCCCCAATGTCCCCCCAGTTCCCAGTCCCCCTCGATGTCCCCAATCCCCCCATCGTCCCCCCAGTGCCCCCAATGTCCCCAACCCGCCCAATGCCCCCAATGTCCCCAGTCCCCCGCAGTGTCCCCATTGTCCCCATTGTCCCCCCATTGTCCCCCCAGTGTCCCCACTGTCACCAGGCGCCATGACGGTGTCGCTGCCCACTCTGGCGGCCATGCTGAGCGAGTCCTTGCCGCCGTCGATGGCCACGCCCAGGCGGCGCAGGGCAGCCACCAGCGCGTCACACGCGGCCACCAGCGCCCCGCCCTCTGCCCCCAGCTTGGAGCCCCACATCCAATTGCCCGAGCACTTCACGTCCTGGGGACAGCGGGGACACGGGGGACACAGGGGACAGCGGGGACAATGGGGACATTGGGGGGGTTGGGGACATGGGGGGGAAATTGGGGGGAAATTGGGGACAGAGGGGACATTGGAGGGATTGGGGGGACATTGGGGACAGAGGGGACAATGGGGGATTGGGGGGACATTGGTGGTTGGAGACAATGGGGACAATGGGGGATTGCGGGGAAATTGGGGACATTGGGGACATTGGGAACAGAGGTGACAATGGGGGATTGGGGGCATTTGTGGACAGCGGGGACAGAGGGGGCATTGGGGACAGAGGGGGCATTGGGGGGGTTGGGGACATTGGGGACATTGGGAACAGAGGGAACATTGGAGGGATTGGGGGCATTTGGGGACAGCAGGGACAGAGGGGGCATTGGGGACAATGGGGGGACATGGGGGGGATTGGGGGAGGATTGGGGGGACATTGGGGACAATGGGGACATCGGGGGCACATCGGGGACAATGGGGACATTGGGGGGAAATTGGGGACATTGGGGACAGAGGGGACAATGGGGGGACATTGGGAACATTGGGGGGACATTGGGGACAATGGAGGAGGGGGACATTGGGGGGGTTGGGGACAGAGGGGACAATGGGGGATGGGGACATTGGGGACATTGGGGACAGAGGGGTCATTGGAGGGATTGGGGACATTGGGGGATTGGGGACATTGGGGGCACATTGGGGGCCAGAGGGGACATTGGGGGCATTGGGGACAATGGGGGGATTTGGGGACATTGCAGGGGTTGGGGACATTGGGAACGGAGGGGACAATGGGGTCATTGGGGACAATGGGGGATTTGGGACATTGGGGGACATTGGGGGGATTTGGGGGAAATTGGGGACATTTGGGAACAGAGGGGGGATTGGGGGCATTGCGGACATTGGGGGCATTTGGGGACAGTGGGGACAGGGGGGATTGGGGACAATGGGGACAATGGGGACAATGGGGGGATTGGGGGGATTTGGGGACATTGGCGGGGCATTGAGGACAATGGGGACAGAGGGGACATTGGGGGGATGTGGGGACATTGGGGACATTTGAGGACATTTGGGGACAGCGGGGACATTGGGGGCACATTGGGGACATTGGGGGCACATTGGGGACATTGGGGGGACAATGGGGGGACATAGGGGACATGCGGGGGATTGGGGACATTAGGGACAATGGGGACATTGGGGACATTGCAGGGACATTGGGGACACCCAGAGGGACACGGAGTTGTCACAGCCAAAGGGGACACAGAGAGAGACAGGGAGAGATGGGGGAGGGGACAGGTCAGTGCCACCGCCTGCCACCTCCCCCTGCTGCCACCCCCACCCCACAATGTCCCCAACCCCACAATGTCCCCAACGTCCCAAAAATGCCCCAAATCCCCTGAACCTCCCTGATGTCCCCAGGTGTCACCTTGAGGTGCGTGACCCTAGCAAACACCAGGTTGGTGATGGCCTCGGTCAGCGCCCAATGTCCCCAATGTCCCCAATGTCCCAAACACCCCCAAATCCCCTCAATGCCCCCAACATCCCAAATCCCTCAAACGCCCCAGTGTCCCCAGGTGTCACCTTGAGGTGCGTGACCCTGGCGAACACCAGGTTGGTGATGGCCTTGGTCAGCGCCCAATGTCCCCAATGTCCCCCAGGTGTCCCCGATGTCCCCAGGTGTCACCTTGAGGTGCGTCACTCGTGCGAACACCAGGTTGGTGATGGCCTCAGTCAGCGCCCCATGTCCCCAATGTCCCAAACCCCCCAAATGTCCCCAGTGTCCCCAATGTCCCAAATCCCCTCAATGTCCCCGATGTCCCCAGGTGTCACCTTGAGGTGCGTGACCCTGGCGAACACCAGGTTGGTGATGGCCTCGGTCAGTGCCCCATGGTCCCAATGTCCCCAGTGTCCCCAAACCCCCCAATATCCCAAACACCCCCAAATCCCCCAATGTCCCCAATGTCCCCAAGTGTCCCCAAGTGTCCCCAGTGTCACCTTGAGGTGCGTGACCCTGGCGAACACCAGGTTGGTGATGGCCTCGGTCAGCGCCAGGCGCGCGCCGGCCGCGGGGTCCAGGAGCCCCTTGATCGGCTGCTCGCCGATGGCGGTGGCGGCGCCGCTGTCCCCGAACGGGGACAGGGCCACCACGGCCACGTCGGCCAGCGGCGTGTGCAGGGGGCCCACGCACTGCTGCTGTGCCACCAGCCCCGTCACCGAGCGGTCCACCTGGGGACAGCGTGGGGGGACAGTGTGGGGACAGCGGGGGGACAGCGTGGGGACAGCCATGGGGGGGACAGTGTGGGGACAGTGTGGGGACAGCAATGGGGACAGTGGGGACAGCAGTGGGGACAGTGGGGACAGTGTGGGGACAGCAATGGGGACAGTGGGGACAGTGTGGGGGGACAGCAATGGGGACAGCAGTGGGGACAGTGTGGGGACACTGGGGGGGTTGGGGACATTGGGGACAGCAATGGGGACATTGGGGGGGGGACAGCAATGGGGACAGCAATGGGGACAGCAATTGGGGACAGCAAGGGGACAAGGGGGACAGCAAGGGGGACACTGGGGACAGTGTGGGGGGACAGCAATGGGGACATTGGGGACAGTGTGGGGACAGCGGGGACATTGGGGACAGCGGGGACAGTGCGGGGACTGGGGACATTGGGGGGTTGGGGACAGTGGGGACAGCAGTGGGGACAGTGTGGGGACAGCAATGGGGACCGTGGGGACAGTGGGGACAGTGTGGGGACTGGGGACATTGGGGACATTGGGGACAGCGATGGGGACATTGGGACATGGGGGACATGGGGACGCTGGGGACATTGGGGGGATTTGGGGGGTTGGGGACAGTGGGGGTGGCACAGGTGGCAGGTGCCACAGGTGACACTGATCCGATGCTGAGGTGACACAGAGCTCACACAGGTGACACAGACAGGTGACACAGGTGACAATGAGGTGACACAGGGGTGACAATGAGGTGACACAGGTGACAAGGACTCACCTTGTTGGTCAGGTACCTCTTGCTGGCCGGGGTTTGGGTAGGGTTGGACTCACACAGGTGTGACAGGGGTGACACAGGGGTGACAATGAGGTGACACAGGTGACACAGGTGACACAGGTGACACAGACAGGTGACACAGGTGACAATGAGGTGACAATGAGGTGACACAGGTGACACAGACAGGTGACACAGGTGACAAGGACAGGTGTCACTCACCTTGTTGGTCAGGTACCTCTTGCCGGCCACGGCCAGGTTTGGGTAGGGTTGGGCTCACACAGGTGTGACAGGGGTGACACAGGTGACACAGGTGTGACACAGGGGTATCACAGGTGACAATGAGGTGACACACAGGTGACAATGAGGTGACACACAGGTGACAAGGACAGGTGTGTCACTCACCTTGTTGGTCAGGTACCTCTTGCTGGCCACGGCCGGGGTTTGGGTAGGGTTGGACTCACACAGGTGACACAGGGGTGACACAGGGGTGACACAGGTGTGACAATGAGGTGACACAGGTGACACAGGTGACACAGGTGTGACAATGAGGTGACACAGGTGACACAGGTGACAAGGACAGGTGACAAGGACTCACCTTGTTGGTCAGGTACCTCTTGCTGGCCACGGCCGGGGTTTGGGGTGGGGTTGGTGTGACACAGGTGTGACACAGGTGACACAGGGGTATCACAGGGGTGACAATGAGGTGACACAGGTGACACAGGTGACAAGGACAGGTGACACTCACCTTGTTGGTCAGGTACCTCTTGCTGGCCACGGCCGGGGTTTGGGTGGGGTTGGGCTCACACAGGTGTGACACAGGTGTGACACAGGGGTGACACGGACAGGTGACACAGGTGTATCACAGGTGACACAGGGGTGACACAGGTGACACAGGTGACACAGACGACACAGGTGACACAGGTGACACACAGGTGACAAGGACAGGTGTGTCACTCACCTTGTTGGTCAGGTACCTCTTGCTGGCCACGGCCGGGGTTTGGGGTGGGGCTCACACAGGTGACACAGGTGACACTCAGGTGACACAGACAGGTGACACAGACAGGTGACACAGGTGACAATGAGGTGACACAGGTGACACAGACAGGTGACACAGGTGACAATGAGGTGACACAGGTGACACAGGTGTGACACTCACCTTGTTGGTCAGGTACCTCTTGCTGGCCACGGCCGGGGTTTGGGTAGAGTTGGACTCACACAGGTGACACAGGGGTGACAATGAGGTGACACAGGTGACACAGGTGACACAGGGGTGACACAGGTGACAATGAGGTGACACAGGTGACACACACAGGTGTGTCACTCACCTTGTTGGTCAGGTACCTCTTGCTGGCCACGGCCGGGGTTTGGGGTTGGGCTCACACAGGTGACACAGGTGTGACACAGGGGTATCACAGGTGACACAGGGGTATCACAGGTGACACAGGGGTGACAATGAGGTGACACAGGTGACACAGGTGACAATGAGGTGACACAGGTGACACAGGTGACAATGAGGTGACACAGGTGACACAGGTGACAAGGACAGGTGTGTCACTCACCTTGTTGGTCAGGTACCTCTTGCTGGCCACGGCCGGGGTTTGGGTGGGGTTGGGCTCACACAGGTGACACAGGGATGACACAGGGGTGACACAGGTGACACACAGGTGACAATGAGGTGACACAGGTGTCACTCACCTTGTTGGTCAGGTACCTCTTGCTGGCCACGGCCGGGGTTTGGGGTGGGGTTGGTGTAACACAGGTGTGACAAGGGTGACACAGGTGTATCACAGGTGACACAGGGGTGACACACAGGTGACAATGAGGTGACAATGAGGTGACACGGACAGGTGTCACTCACCTTGTTGGTCAGGTACCTCTTGCTGGCCACGGCCGAGGTTTGGGTGGGGTTGGTGTAACACAGGTGACACAGACAGGTGACACAGGTGTGACACAGGTGACACAGGTGTGACACAGGTGACACAGGTGACACAGGTGACAATGAGGTGACACAGGGGTGACACAGGTGACAATGAGGTGACAATGCGGTGACAAGGAAGGTGTGTCACTCACCTTGTTGGTCAGGTACCTCTTGCTGCCCGGGTTTTGGGGTGGGGTTGGTGTAACACAGGTGACAGAGGTGACACAGATGGGTGACACAGGTGTGACAATGAGGTGACACAGGTGACACACAGGTGACAAGGACAGGTGTGTCACTCACCTTGTTGGTCAGGTACCTCTTGCTGGCCACGGCCGGGGTTTGGGGTTGGGCTCACACAGGTGACACAGGGGTGACAATGAGGTGACACAGGTGACACAGGGGTACCACAGGTGACAATGAGGTGACACAGGTGACACAGGTGACACAGGTGTGACAATGAGGTGACACAGGTGACACAGGTGACACAGACAGGTGACAATGAGGTGACACAGGTGACAAGGACAGGTGTCACTCACCTTGTTGGTCAGGTACCTCTTGCCGGCCACGGCCAGGTTTGGGTAGGGTTGGGCTCACACAGGTGTGACAGGGATGGCACAGGGGTATCACAGGTGACACAGGGGTATCACAGGTGACACAGACAGGTGACAATGAGGTGACAATAAGGTGACACACAGGTGTGTCACTCACCTTGTTGGTCAGGTACCTCTTGCCGGCCACGGCCAGGTTTGGGTAGGGTTGGGCTCACACAGGTGTGACAGGGATGACACAGGGGTATCACAGGTGACACAGAGGTGACACAGGTGTATCACAGGTGACACAGGGGTGACAATGAGGTGACAATGAGGTGACAATGAGGTGACAAGGACAGGTGACACTCACCTTGTTGGTCAGGTACCTCTTGCTGGCCACGGCCGGGGTTTGGGGTGGGGTTGGTGTAACACAGGTGTGACACAGGTGACACAGAGGTGACACAGGTGTATCACAGGTGACACGGACAGGTGACACAGGTGACAATGAGGTGACACAGGTGACACACAGGTGTGTCACTCACCTTGTTGGTCAGGTACCTCTTGCTGGCCACGGCCGGGGTTTGGGGTTGGGCTCACACAGGTGACACAGGGGTACCACAGGTGACACAGGTGACACAGACAGGTGACACAGGTGACACAGGGGTGACAATGAGGTGACACAGGTGACAATGAGGTGACACCACAGGTGACACACAGGTGACACGGACAGGTGACACTCACCTTGTTGGTCAGGTACCTCTTGCTGGCCACGGCCGGCAGCCTCAGGACCCTCTCGAGGGCGGCTCTGACCGAGAGCCCCGGGGGGAGGCTCAGGGGGCGCCGGGGCAGCCGAGCCCGGGACAGGTGGAACTCCTGGGGGGACCCCAAAAATCACCGGGGGGACCCCGAAAATTGGGGGGGGAAAAGGGGAAATTTGGGGTACGTAAAAAAAATTGGGGTAAAAAATTTGGGGGTTCAAATTTTTGGGGGTTGGAGATGCCAGAGATTGGAGAGGACCCCAAAAATCATCAGGGGACCCCAAAAACCATCAGGGACACCCCGAAAACCATCGGGGACACCCCGAAAACCATCGGGGGGACCCCAAAAATACCGGGGGGACCCCAAAAACCATCAGGGACACACCGAAAAACCATCAGGGACAACCCCAAAAATCACCGGGGGGACCCCAAAAACCATCAGGGGGACCCAAAAACCATCGGGGACACCCCAAAAATTGGGGGGAAAAAGGGGAAATTTGGGGTACATGAAATAAAAAAAAATTGGGGTAAAAAATTTGGGTTAAAAAAATTTGGGGGTTCAAATTTTTGGGGGTTCAAATTTGGGTCGGTTCAGTTTTTGGGGGTTGGAGATGCTGGAGATTGGAGGGGACCCCAAAAACCATCAGGGGGACCCCAAAAACTGGGGGGAAAAAGGGGAAATTTGGGGTACATCAAATAAAAAATTTGGGGTAAAAAATTTGGGGGTTCAAATTTTTGGGGGTTGGAGATGCCAGAGATTGGAGAGGACCCCAAAAATCATCAGGGGACCCCAAAAATTACCAGGGACTCCAAAAACCATCGGGGACACCCCAAAAATCACCGGGGACACCCCAAAAATTAGGGGGAAAAGGGGAAATTTGGGGTACATGAAATAAAAAAAATTGGGGTAAAAAATTTGCGTTAAAAAAATTTGGGGGTTCAAATTTTTGGGGTCCCATTTTGGACTCTTCTCCCCCAAATTTCGGGTCAATTTTTGGGGTCCCTGATCATCTTTTGGGGTCCCTTTTTTTGGAGTTTTTCCCCATTTTTGGGGTCCCATTTTGGGGCATCGCCCCCAAATTTCGGGTCAGTTTTTGGGGTCCCTTTTTTTGGGCTGTTCCCCCCAAATTTTGGGTCAGTTTTTGGGGTTCCTGATCATCTTTTGGTGCCATTTTTTTGAGTTTTTCCCCCAGATTTTGGGGCCATTTTTGGGGTCCCATTCTGGACTCTTCCCCCCCAATTTTGGGTCAGTTTTTGGGGTCCCTTTTTTGGAGTTTTTCCCCCATTTTTGGGGTCCCATTTTGGGGCATCGCCCTCAAATTTTGGGTCGGTTTTTGGGGTCCCTTTTTTGGGCTGTTCCCCCCAAATTTCGGGTCAGTTTTTGGGGTCCCTGATCATCTTTTGGTGCCATTTTTTGGAATTTTTCCCCCATTTTGGGGGCCATTTTTGGGGTCCCATTTTGGGGCTTTACCCCCAGATTTTGGGGCCATTTTTGGGGTCCCATTCTGGACTCTTCCCCCCAAATTTCGGGTCAGTTTTTGGGGTGTTCCCCCCAAATTTTGGGTCAGTTTTTGGGGTCCCTGATCATCTTTTGGGGTCCCTTTTTTGGAGTTTTTCCCCATTTTTGGGGTCCCATTTTGGGGCATCGCCCCCAAATTTCAGGTCAGTTTTTGGGGTCCCATTCTGGACTCATCCCCCCCCCAATTTTGGGTCAGTTTTTGGGGTCCCTTTTTTGGAGTTTTTCCCCATTTTTGGGGTCCCATTTTGGGGCATTGCCCCCAAATTTCGGGTCAGTTTTTGGGGTCCCTTTTTTGGGCTGTTCCCCCCAAATTTCGGGTCAGTTTTTGGGGTCCCTTTTTTGGGCTCTTCCCCCCCCAAATTTCGGGTCAATTTTTGGGGTCCCTGATCATCTTTTGGGGTCCCATTTTTGGAGTTTTTCCCCCATTTTTGGGGTCCCATTTTGGGGCATCCCCCCCAAATTTCGGGTTGGTTTTTGGGGTCCCTTTTTTGGGCTGTTCCCCCCAAATTTCGGGTCAGTTTTTGGGATCCCTGATCATCTTTTGGGGTCCCTTTTTTGGAGTTTTTTCCCCAGTTTTGGGGTCCCATTTTGGGGCGTCGCCCTCAAATTTTGGGTCGGTTTTTGGGGTCCCATTCTGGACTCTTCCCCCCCAAATTTTGGGTCAGTTTTTGGGGTCCCTGATCATCTTTTGGGGTCCCTTTTTTTGGAGTTTTCCCCCCAGTTTCGGGGCTATTTTTGGGGTCCCATTTTGGGGCTTTCCCCCAGATTTTGGGGCCATTTTTGGGGTCCCATTCTGGACTCTCCCCCCCAATTTTGGGTCAGTTTTTGGGGTCCCTTTTTTGGGGTGTTCCCCCAGTTTTAGGGTCCCATTTTGGGGCATCACCCTCAAATTTCGGGTCGGTTTTTGGGGTCCCATTCTGGACTCTTCCCCCCCAATTTTGGGTCGGTTTTTGGGGTCCCATTCTGGACTCTTCCCCCCCAATTTTGGGTCGGTTTTTGGGGTCCCCTCTCACCTTTTGGGGCATCTTGCCCAGCACCCACTCCAGCTCCAGGTTGACGGGGGTGGGGAGCCCCTTGTGGGACCCCCCAATTTCGGGCACCGGCGAGGCCAGGTCATCGACCAGCACGATCTGGGATGGACACCCCAAAAATCAACCCCAAAATCAGCCCAAAAAACAGCCCAAAAATATCCCCAAAATGACCCCAGAAATCCCCCAAAAAAGCAGCAAAAATTTCCCAGAAAACCAACCCCAAAAATTGCCCCAAAACATCAAAAACAGCCCAAAAAACCCCACAAAGATCAACCCCAAATACACCCCAAAAATGACCCCAAAACCCAAAAAAAGTCACAAAAATTATCTCGAAAATCAACCCCAAAATCGACCCCAAAATACCCCCAAAATCCCCAGAAATCCCCCAAAAAAGCAGCAAAAATTTCCCTGAGAAAGAACCCCGAAAATCACCCCCAAACCCCAAAAATTACCCCAAGAAGACCCACAAAAATTGCCACAAAAATTAACCCCAAAAATGACCCCAAAATCCCAAAAATGCCCACAAAAATTAACTCGAAAATCAACCCCAAAACCACCGCAAAAATGACCCCAAAATCCACAAAACAACCCCAAAAAAGCAGAAAAAATTTCCCCAAAAATTGCCCCAAAACACCAAAAACACCCCAAAACTGCCCACAAAAATCAACCACGAATACACCCCAAAAATGACCCCAAAAATCCCCAAAATCCCAAAAATGCCCACAAAAATTAACCCCAAAATCGACCCCAAAACCACCCCAAAAATATCCCCAAAATCCCCAGAAATTCCCCAAAATAGCAGCAAAAATTTCCCCGAGAAACAACCCCCAAAATTGCCCCAAAACATCAAAAACAACCCAAAAACACCCATAAAATTGCAACAGAAATTAACCCCAAATAGACCCCAAAAATGACCCCAAAATCCTAAAAATGCCCACAAAAATTAACTGAAAAATCAACCCAAAACCACCCCAAAAATGACCCCAAAACTCCCCAAAAAACACACAAAAATGCCCACAAAAATTAACCCCAAAATCAACACCAAAACCACCTCAAAAATATCCCCAAAATCCCCAGAAATCCCCCAAAAAAAGCAGCAAAAATTTCCCCAAAAATTGCCCCAAAACACCAAAAACAGCCCAAAAACACCCGCAAAAATCAACCCCGAATACACCCCAAAAATGACCCCAAAAATCCCCAAAACACCCAAAAATGCCCACAAAAATTAACTGAAAAATCACCCCAAAACCACCCCAAAATCACCCCAAAAACACCCCCAAAATCCCCAGAAATCCCCCAAAACAGCAGCAAAAATTTCCCCGAGAAACAACCCCGAAAATTGCCCCAAAACATCAAAAACAACCCAAAAACACCCATAAAATTCAAACAGAAATTAACCCCAAAATGACCCCAAAAATGACCCCAAAACCACCCCAAAATCCTAAAAATGCCCACAAAAATTATCTCGAAAATCAACCCCAAAACCACCCCAAAAATGACCCCCACAATCCCCAGAAATCCCCCAAAACAGCAGCAAAAATTTCCCCGAAAATTGCCCCAAAACACCAAAAACAGCCCAAAAACACCCACAAAGATCAACCCCAAATACACCCCAAAAATGACCCCAAAATCCTAAAAATGCCCACAAAAATTAACTGAAAAATCAACCCCAAAACCACCCCAAAAATGACCCCAAAAATCCCCAAAAACCAAAAAAATGCCCACAAAAATTAACCCCAAAACCACCCCAAAAATATCCCCAAAATCCCCAGAAATCCCCCAAAACAGCAGCAAAAATTTCCCCAAAAATTGCCCCAAAACACCAAAAACAGCCCAAAAACACCTGCAAAAATCAACCCCAAATCCACCCCAAAAACGACCCCAAAAATCCCCAAAACCACCCAAAAATGCCCACAAAAATTAACTGAAAAATCAACCCCAAAAATATCCCCAAAATCCCCAGAAATCCCCCAAAACAGCAGCAAAAATTTCCCCGAAAAGCAACCCAAAAATTGCCCCAAAACACCAAAAACAGCCCAAAAAAACCCACAAAAATCTAACCCCAAATACACCCCAAAAACGACCCCAAAATCCCAAAAATGCCCACAAAAATTAACACAAAAATCAACCCCAAAACCACCCCAAAAACCACCCCCAAAATCCCCAGAAATCTCCAAAAAAGCAGCAAAAATATCCCAGAAAACCAACCCTGAAAATTGCCCCAAAACACCAAAAAAAAGCCCAAAAACACCCACAAAAATCAACCCCAAATACACCCCAAAAACGACCCCAAAAATCCCCAAAACCACCCAAAAATGCCCACAAAAATTAACTGAAAAATTACCCCCAAAACCACCCCAAAAATGACCCCAAAACTGCCCCAAAATCCCAAAAATGCCCACAAAAATTAACCCCAAAATCGACCCCAAAACCACCTCAAAAATATCCCCAAAATCCCCAGAAATCCCCCAAAACAGCAGCAAAAATTTCCCCGAAAATTGCCCCAAAACACCAAAAACAGCCCAAAACTGCCCACAAAAATCAACCCCAAATACACCCCAAAAACGACCCCAAAATCCTAAAAATGCCCACAAAAATTGTCTCAAAAATCAACCCCAAAACCACCCCAGAAATACCCAAAACTGCCCCAAAATCCCAAAAATGCCCACAAAAATTAACCCCAAAATCGACCCCAAAACCACCTCAAAAATATCCCCAAAATCCCCAGAAATCCCCCAAAACAGCAGCAAAAATTTCCCCGAAAATTACCCCAAAACACCAAAAACAGCCCAAAAACACCTGCAAAAATCAACCCCAAAACCACCCCAAAAATACCCCAAAAATCCCCAAAACACCCAAAAATGCCCACAAAAATTAACTGAAAAATCACCCCAAAACCACCCCAAAAACAGCCCAAAAATATCCCCAAAATCCCCAGAAATCCCCCAAAACAGCAGCAAAAATTTCTCTGAGAAACAACCCCGAAAATTGCCCCAAAACACCAAAAACAGTCCAAAAAAATTACCACAAAATTACCACAAAAATCAACCCCAAATACACCCCAAAAATAACCCCAAAACCCAAAAAAAGTCACAAAAATTATCTCGAAAATCAACCCCAAAACCACCCCAAAAATATCCCCAAAATCCCCAGAAATCCCCCAAAAAAGCAGCAAAAATTTCCCCGAGAAACAACCCCGAAAAATCGCCCCAAAACATCAAAAACAACCCAAAAACACCTGCAAAAATTGCAACAGAAATTAACCCCAAATAGACCCCAAAAATGACCCCAAAAATCCTAAAAATGCCCACAAAAATTAACCCCAAAATCAACCCCAAAACCACCTCAAAAATATCCCCAAAATCCCCAGAAATCCCCCAAAACAGCAGCAAAAATTTCCCCGAAAATTGCCCCAAAACACCAAAAACAGCCCAAAAACACCTGCAAAAATCAACCCCAAAACCACCCCAAAAACGACCCCAAAACCGCCCCAAAATCCCAAAAATGCCCACAAAAATTAACCCCAAAATCGACCCCAAAACCACCCCAAAAATATCCCCAAAATCCCCAGAAATTCCCCAAAATAGCAGCAAAAATTTCCCCGAGAAACAACCCCGAAAATTGCCCCAAAACACCAAAAAAAGCCCAAAAACACCTGCAAAAATTGCAACAGAAATTAACCCCAAATAGACCCCAAAAATGACCCCAAAAATGACCCCAAAATCCTAAAAATGCCCACAAAAATTATCTCGAAAATCAACCCCAAAACCACCCCAAAAATATTCCCCAAAATCCACAAAACCACCCCAAAAAAGCAGAAAAAATTTCCCCAAAAATTGCCCCAAAACACCAAAAACAGCCCAAAACTGCCCACAAAAATCAACCCCAAATACACCCCAAAAACGACCCCAAAATCCTAAAAATGCCCACAGAAATTAACACAAAAATCAACCCCAAAACCACCCCAAAACCACCCCAAAAATCACCAGAAATCCCCCAAAACAGCAGCAAAAATTTCCCCAAAAATTGCCCCAAAACACCAAAAAAAGCCCAAAAACACCTGCAAAAATTGCAACAGAAATTAACCCCAAATAGACCCCAAAAATGACCCCAAAAATGACCCCAAAAATGACCCCAAAATCCTAAAATGCCCACAAAAATTAACTGAAAAATCAACCCCAAAACCACCGCAAAAATGACCCCAAAATCCACAAAACCACCCCAAAAAAGCAGCAAAAATTGCCCCAAA
>NW_026531189.1:0-69649 GCF_020745825.1 Agelaius phoeniceus | reverse complement strand
CTCCCAAATAAAGCCCTAAAACCTCCCTAAATCCCCTAAAATCGCCCGGATTTTGCCCCAAAAAGCCCCAAAATTGGCGTTTTCAGACGGGGGTGACTCAAAGACACCCGAGGACCTCGAGACCACCAAAAATCCCTAAAATACCCCTAAACCCCCCACATAAAAAGCCCTAAAACCTCCCTAAATCCCCTAAAATCGCCCAAAATTTGATGTTTTCAGACGGGGGTGACTCAAAGACCCCCGAGGACCCCGAGACCACCAAAAATCCATAAAATTCCCCTAAACCCCCCACATAAAAAGCCCTAAAACCTCCCTAAATCCCCTAAAATCACCTGGATTTCGCCCCAAAAAGCCCCAAAATTTGGTGTTTTCAGACGGGGGTGACTCAAAGACACCCGAGGACCTCGAGACCACCAAAAATCCCTAAAATACCCCTAAAGCCCCAAATAAAACCCCTAAAACCTCCCTAAATCCCCTAAAATCGCCCGGATTTCACCCCAAAAAGCCCCAAAAATTGGCGTTTTCAGACGGGGGTGACTCAAAGACACCCAAGGACCTCGAGACCACCAAAAATCCCTAAAATACCCCTAAACCCCCCACATAAAAAGCCCTAAAACCTCCCTAAATCCCCTAAAATCACCCAGAAAGCCCCAAAAGTCCCAAAAATTGGTGTCCTCAGACGGGGGTGACTCAAAGACACCCGAAGACCCCGAGACCACCAAAAATCCCCCTAAATATAATACCCTAAATAAAATACCCCTAAACCCCCCACATAAAAAGCCCTAAAACCTCCCTAAATCCCCTAAAATCACCCCCCAAAAAAACCAAAAATTGGCGTTTTCAGACGGGGGGACTCAAAGACACCCGAGGACCCCGAGACCACCAAAAATCCATAAAATACCCCTAAACCCCCCACATAAAAAGCCCTAAAAGCTCCCTAAATCCCCTAAAATCGCCCTGATTTCACCCCAAAAAGCCCCTAAATTGGCGTTTTCAGACGGGGGTGACTCAAAGACACCCGAGGACCTCGAGACCACCAAAAATCCCTAAAATACCCCTAAACCCCCCACATAAAAAGCCCTAAAACCTCCCTAAATCCCCTAAAATCGCCCCGATTTTGCCCAAAAAATTGGTGTTTTCAGATGGGGGTGACTCAAAGACACACGAGGACCTCGAGACCACCAAAAATCCCTAAAATACCCCTAAACCCCCCACATAAAAAGCCCTAAAACCTCCTAAATCCCCTAAAATCGCCCGGATTTCGCCCCAAAAAGCCCCAAAATTTGGTGTTTTCAGACGGGGGTGACTCAAAGACACCCGAGGACCTCGAGACCACCAAAAATCCCTAAAATACCCCTAAAGCCCCGAATAAAAACCCCCTAAAACCTCCCTAAATCCCCTAAAATCGCCCCAAAAAGCCCCAAAATTTGGCGTTTTCAGACGGGGGTGACGCGGCGGCGGCAGCAGCGGCAGCTGAGGCAGCGCAGCAGCGCCAGGCTCAGGTGGAAAGCGGGGCCGAGGTCGAACAGGAGGCGCTGGAAGGTTCGGACGCCGAGGTCCCCGCGGGGTCGGCGAAGCGCAGGGCGAGGAGGGGGGAATAGAGGGGGTTGGTGGGGGTCCGGAACGGGGGGCGGCGGGCGCCGATCACCGACACGATGGCCTGGAAATGGGGGGGGACGGGGAAGGGGGGAGCAGAAAGGGGTTTGTGTAAAAAAAAACAAGAAAAATCTCTGAAAAATTGTAAAAAAACCACCAAAAATCCCCCAAAAAATCACCCAAAAATCGCCTCAAAAGCCCCAAAGATGGGGGGCGGGGGGTGCCCATCACCGACACGATGGCCTGGAAATGGGGGGGACGGGGAAGGGGGGAGCAGAAAGGGTTTTTGTAAAAAAACAAAAAAAATCTCTGAAAAATCGCCCCAAAATTGTAAAAAAACCGCCAAAAAATACACAAAAAATCACCCAAAATTCCGAAAAAATCCCCCAAAAATCCCCCAAAAATCACCAAAAAATCCCAACCAGGTAGCCAAAAGAAATCCCCAAAAATTCCACCAAAAATTCCCCAAAAAATCACCCAAAAATCCCCAAAAATCACCCAAAAATCCCCTCAAAAACCCCAAAGATGGGGGGCGGCGGGCGCCGATCACCGACACGATGGCCTGGAAATGGGGGGCACAGGGAAGGGGGAGCAGAAAGGGGTTTGTGGAAAAAAAACAAAAAAAAATCTCTGAAAAATCGCCCGAAAATTGTAAAAAAAAACTCCAAAAATCCCCCAAAAAATCACCCAAAAATCCCCTCAAAAGCCCCAAAGATGGGGGGCGGCGGGCGCCGATCACCGACACGATGGCCTGGAAATGGGGGGCATCCCCCAAAAAATCACCGAAAAATCCCCTCAAAAGCCCCAAAGATGGGGGGGCGGGGGGTGCCCATCACTGACACGATGGCCTGGAGAGGAGGGGGGCACAGGGAGGGGGAGAGCAGAAAGTTAAAAAAACCGAAAAAAATTAAAAAAAAAAAAGAAGTGATAGATGCTAAAATAATCCGCCGAAAAAATCGCCAAAAAAAAGAATCGCCATAAAATCCCCCCAAAATTCCAAAAAAATCTCCAAAAAATCCACCAAAAATCCTGGAAAAATCCTCCAAAAAAATCGTCCTAAAAACACCCAAAAAATCGCCATAAAACCACCAAAAATCGCCATAAAACCCACAAAAAAATCCCCCAAAAAAATCCCAAATTTCCCCCAACTCCTGACCTGCGCCACCTCCTCGGGGCTCTGGCCGAAGGTGTTGAACACATCGCGGCTGGCGGGCAGGAAATGCCCCAAAAATCACCACAAAACCCACAAAAAATCCCCAAAAAAATCCCCAAAAATCCCCCCGCAAACGAAATCCCCAAATTGTCATAAAAAACTCCAAAAAGCTCAAAAAAATCCTAAAAAAATTAAAAAAAAAAACCCAAAATTCCTCCACGTGCTCACCTACGCCCCCCTGCTGGCTGGGGGAGGAAATGCCACCAAATCGCCTCAGAAATCGCCTCAGAAATCGCCATAAAAACCCCCCAAAAATCGACATAAAACCCCCAAAAAAACCCCAAAAAACCCCAAATTTTCCCCAAATTTCCCCCAAATCCTGACCTGCGCCACCTCCTCGGGGCTCTGGCCGAAGGTGTCGAACACGTCGCGGCTGGCGGGCAGGAAATGCCCCAAAACTGCCCCAAAAATCACCATAAAACCCACAAAAAATCCCCAAAAAATCCCCAAAAATAAAAAAAATCCCTAAAATTGCCCTAAAAACCCCAAAAAGCTCAAAAAATCCTAAAAAATAAAAAAAAAAACCCAAAATTCCTCCACGTGCTCACCTACGCCCCCTGCTGGCTGGCGGAGGAAATGCCACCAAATCGCCTCATAAACCGCCTCAGAAATCGCCATAAAAACCCCCAAAAATCGCCATAAAAACCCCAAAAAAACCCCAAAAAACCCCAAATTTTCCCCAAATCCTGACCTGCGCCACCTCCTCGGGGCTCTGGCCGAAGGTGTCGAACACGTCGCGGCTGGCGGGGCAGATAAACCTCGCGGAAGTAGCGCAGGGTCTCGGGGTCGGTGCCGGGAAATTCGGATTTTTCCACCTCCTGCAGGACCCTTGCGCTCGAACTCCGTGTTCACCGGGCCCGGCTCCACCAGGGACACGCTGCGGTTTTTTTGGGGCTTTTTTTGGGGTTTTTGGGATTTTTGGGGTTTTTGGGGGGTTTTTTGGCGGTTTTTTGGCGGTTTTTTTGGCGGTTTATGGGTATTTTTATGGGGATTTTGAAGGTTTTTTGGGGGATTTTTGAGGGTTTGTGTGGGGTTTTTATGGGGATTTTTTTGGGGTTTTTTTGGGGTTTTTTGGGGGTTTTTCCGGCATTATTTAGGGGTGATTCGGAGCCATTTTTGGGGGTGATTTTCCAGTGATTCCGAGGGGGTTTTTGGGGTAATTTGGGGGTAATTTCCAGCTTAATTTTGGGGTGATTCGGGGCCATTTTTGGGGTGATTTTCTGGTGATTCGGGGGCCCATTTTTGGGGTGACTTTTCCAGTGATTCCGAGGGGGTTTTTGGGGTGATTTCGGGCGATTTTTGGGGTGAATTTTCCAGCGATTCCAAGGGGTTTTTTGGGGTGATTTGGGGCCATTTTTGGGGTGATTTTCCAGTGATTCCGAGGGGGTTTTTGGGGTAATTTTGGGGTGATTTTGGGGGCGATTTGGGGGTAATTTCCGGCATTATTTTGGGGTGAGTTCGGGCGATTTTTTGGGGTGATTTTCCAGTGATTCCGAGGGGGGTTTTGGGGGTAATTTCCGGCATTATTTTGGGGGTGAGTTCGGGCGATTTTTGGGGTGATTTTCCAGTGATTCCGAGGGGGTTTTTTGGGGGTGATTCGGGGCAATTTTTGGGGTGATTTTCTGGTGATTCGGGGGTGATTTTGGGGGGGATTTTGGGGTGATTATGGGGTGATTTTGGGGGTAATTTCTGGCATTATTTTGGGGTGATTTGGGGCCATTTTTGGGGTGATTTTCCACTGATTCCGAGGGGGTTTTTGGGGTGATTTGGGGAGATTTTTGGGGTGATTTTCTGGTGATTCGGGGCCATTTTTGGGGTGACTTTTTCCAGTGATTCCGAGGGGGTTTTTTGGGGTGATTTCGGTCGATTTTGGGGGTAATTTCCGGCATTATTTTGGGGTGATTTCGGGCGATTTTTGGGGTGACTTTTCCACTGATTCCGAGGGGGTTTTTGGGGTAATATGGGGGTAATTTCCAGCTTAATTTTGGGGTGATTCGGGGCCATTTTTGGGGTGATTTTCTGGTGATTCGGGGCCATTTTTGGGGTGATTTTCCAGTGATTCCGAGGGGGTTTTTGGGGTAATTTGGGGTAATTTCCGGCATTATTTTGGGGGTGATTCGGGGCCATTTTTAGGGTGACTTTTCCAGTGATTCCGAGGGGGTTTTGGGGTAATTTGGGGCGGTTTTGGGGTGAATTGGGGGGGATTTTGGGGGTAATTTCCGGCATTATTTTGGGGTGATTTGGGGCCATTTTTGAGGTGATTTTCCAGTGATTCCGAGGGGTTTTTTGGGGTGATTTGGGCGATTTTTGGGGTGATTTTCTGGTGATTCGGGGCCATTTTTGGGGTGACTTTTCCAGTGATTCCGAGGGGGTTTTTTGGGGTGTTTTGGGGCCATTTTTGAGGTGACTTTTCCAGTGATTCCGAGGGTTTTTTCCACTGATTCCGAGGGGGTTTTTTGGGGTAATTTGGGGGTAATTTCCGGCGTTAATTTTGGGGTGATTCGGGGCCATTTTTGGGGTGATTTTCTGGTGATTCGGGGCCATTTTTGGGGTGATTTTCCAGTGATTCCGAGGGGTTTTTTGGGGGGGTGGGAGGGTTTTATGGGGATTTTTTGGGGATTTTCTGAGGGGTTTGGAGGGTTTTATGGGGACTTTGGGGGGATTTTTGGAGGGTTTTTTTGGGGGGTTGGGCGGGGTTTTTATGGGGATTTTTCGGGGTTTTTTTTAGGGGATTTTTAGGGGGTTTGGGTGGGTTTTTATGGGGATTTTTAGGGGGATTTTTTGGGGGCTTTGGGCGAGTTTTTATGGGGATTTTTTGGGGGTTTTTATGGCGATTTTTAGGGGGATTTTTGAGGAGTTTGGGCGGGATTTTATGGGGATTTTTTTGGGGGGATTTTTAGGGGATTTTTGGGGGATTTTTGAGGGGTTTGGGAGGGTTTTTATGGGGATTTTTTGGGGGGGTTTATGAGGGTTTTTAGGGGGATTTTTGAGGGGTTTGGGTGGGTTTTTATGGGATTTTTATGGGATTTTTGGGGGTTTGGGACGGTTTTATGGGGATTTTTAGGGGTTTTTTTGAGGGGTTTTGGGTGGGGTTTTTATGGGGATTTTTGGGAGGATTTTTGGAGGGTTTTTTTGGAGGGTTTGGGAGGGTTTTATGGGGATTTTTGGGGGGATTTTTTGGGGTGATTTTGGGGCCATTTTTGGGGTGATTTTCCAGTGATTCCGAGGGGGTTTTTGGGGTAATTTTGGGGGATTTGGGGGTAATTTCCGGCATTATTTTGGGGTGATTCGGGGCCATTTTTGGGGTGACTTTTCCAGTGATTCCGAGGGGATTTTTGGGGGTGATTTTGGGGCGATTTTGGGGGTAATTTCCGGCATTATTTTGGGGTGTTTTCAGGCGATTTTTGGGGTGATTTTCCACTGATTCCGAGGGGTTTTTGGGGTGATTTCGGGGTAATTTCCCGGCATTATTTTGGGGGTGATTCGGGGCGATTTTTGGGGTGACTTTTCCACTGATTCCGAGGGGGGTTTTTTGGGGTGATTTCGGGCGATTTTTGGGGTGATTTTCCACTGATTCCGAGGGGGTTTTTGGGGTGTTTTGGGGCCATTTTTGGGGTGACTTTTCCACTGATTCCAAGGGGGTTTTTTGGGGTGTTTTGGGGCCATTTTTGGGGTGACTTTTCCAGTGATTCCGAGGGGATTTTTGGGGTGATTTTGGGGCGATTTTGGGGGTAATTTCCGGCATTATTTTGAGGTGTTTTCAGGCGATTTTTGGGGTGATTTTCCAGTGATTTCGAGGGGGGTTTTGGGGTGATTTTGGGGGTAATTTCCCGGCATTATTTTGGGGTGATTCGGGGCCATTTTTGGGGTGACTTTTCCAGTGATTCCGAGGGGTTTTTTGGGGTGATTTCGGGCGATTTTTGGGGTGATTTTCCACTGATTCCGAGGGGGGTTTTTTGGGGTGTTTTGGGGCCATTTTTGGGGTGACTTTTCCACTGATTCCGAGGGGGTTTTTGGGGTGATTTCGGTCGATTTTGGGGGTGATTTCCCGGCATTATTTTGGGGTGTTTTGGGGCCATTTTTGGGGTGACTTTTCCAGTGATTCCGAGGGGTTTTTTGGGGTAATTTTGGGGGTAATTTCCGGCTTAATTTTGGGGTGATTCGGGGCCATTTTTGGGGTGATTCGGGGCCATTTTTGGGGTGATTTTCTGGTGATTCGGGGCCATTTTTGGGGTGACTTTTCCAGTGATTCCGAGGGGTTTTTGGGGGGGTGGGAGGGTTTTATGGGGATTTTTTGGGGGATTTCTGAGGGGTTTGGGAGGGTTTTTATGGGGACTTTGGGGGGATTTTTGGAGGGTTTTTTTGGGGGGCTTTGGGCAGGTTTTTATGGGGATTTTTTGGGGGGATTTTTGGAGTGTTTTTTTGGGGGTTGGTTGGGAGGGGTTTATGGGGATTTTTAGGAGATTTTTTTCGGGGATTTTTGAGTGGTTTGGGTGGGTTTTTATGGGGATTTTTATGGGGATTTTGTGGGGGGATTTTTGGAGGGTTTTTTTTGGGGGGTTTGGGCGGTTTTTATGGGGATTTTTGGGGGGATTTTTTGGGGTGATTTGGGGTAATTTTGGGGCTCCCCGCACTCACAAGACGTTGAACTGCAGCAGCTGCACGGCCAGGCTCTCGCACAGCCCCTCCACCGCGAACTTGGAGGCCGAGTAGATGTCATTGAACACAACCCCTGGGAACCCCAAAAAATTTGGGGGGTCCGGGAGGGCTCTGGGGTCTCCACCCCCCCAAAAAATTTGGGGTTTTGGGGTCTTGATTCCCCAAAATTTGGGGCTTGGGGGGGTCTCAATTTCCTCAGAATTTGGGGGTTGGGGTCTCAATTCCTTCAAAATTTGGGGGGGTTCGGGGAGGATTTGGGGCCCCCTGGAGGATTTTGGGGTCCCCAGGGGTTTTTGGGGGTCCCAAAATCGAATTTTGGGGTCCCAAAGGCGAATTTTGGGGTGTCCCGAGAAGGATTTTGGGGTCTTGGGGGGGGGTTTAGGGTCCTGAGGGTTTTCTGAGGTGCTGAATCTGAATTTTGGGGTCCCGAGGAGGAATTTGGGGTCCCAGGGGGTTTTTGGGGTCCCCAGGGGTTTTTTGGGGTCCCAAAAGCGAATTTTGGGGTGTCCCGAGAATGATTTTGGGGGTTCTGGGCGGGTTTTTGGGGTCCAGGTTTTTTTTGGGGTGCTGAATTTGAATTTTAGGGTCCCAGGGGGGTTTTTTTGGGGTCCTGGGGGTTTTTTTTGGGGGGTTCTGAATCCGAATTTTGGGGTCTTGGGGATTTTCTGGGGTCCCGAGGATTTTTGGGGTGCTAAATCCGAATTTTGGGGTCCCGAGGAGTTTTTGGGGTCTCACCCTGCAGCTCCATGACCCCATCACCACCATAATCGGGGTTTTGGGGTCCCGAAGCCGAATTTTGGGGTCCCGAGAAGGAATTTGGGGTCCCGGGGGCTTTTTTGGGGTCCCGGTTTTTTGGGGGAATCCCGGGGTTTTTTTGGGGTGCCAAAGCCGAATTTTGGGGTGCCGAGAAAGATTTTGGGGGGTCCCAAGAAGGATTTTGGGGGGTCCCGGGGTTTTTTGAGGTGCTGAACCCGAATTTTGGGGTCCCGAGGAGGATTTTGGGGTCCCGGGGGTTTTCTGGGGTGCCGAACCCGAATTTTGGGGGTGCCAAGAAAGATTTTTGGGGTCCCGAGAAGGAATTTGGGGTCCCAAAGCCGAATTTTGGGGTCTCGAGGAGGATTTTGGGGTCCCCGGGGGCTTTTTTGGGGTCCCGGGGGTTTTCTGGGGTGCCGAGCCCAAATTTTGGGGTCCCGAGGAGTTTTTGGGGTCCCGGGGGTTTTTTGAGAGTGCCCAAGACGAATTTTGGTAGGGTCCCGAGGAGGAATTTGGGGTCCCGGGGTTTTTTGGGGTGCTAAATCCGAATTTTGGGGTCCCGAGGAGGAATTTGGGGTCCCGGGGTTTTTTGAGGTGCTAAATACGAATTTTGGGGTCCCCGAGGAGGGGTTTTTGGGGTCTCGAGGGTTTTTTGGGGTGCTAATTCCGAATTTTGGGGTGCCGAGGAGGGGTTTTTGGGGTCCCGGGGGTTTTGGAGAGTGCCCAAGACGAATTTTGGGGTCCCAAAGCCGAATTTTGGGGGTCCCGGGGGCTTTTTTGGGGTCCCGGTTTTTTGGGGGAATCCCGGGGTTTTTTTGGGGTGCCAAAGCCGAATTTTGGGGTCCCGAGGAGGAATTTGGGGGTCCCGAAAAGGAATTTGGGGTCCCGGGGGGTTTTCTGGGGTGCTAAATCCGAATTTTGGGGTCCCGAGGAGTTTTTGGGGTCCCGGGGGTTTTTTGAGAGTGCCCAAGACGAATTTTGGGGTCCCAAAGCCGAATTTTGGGGGGTCCCGAGGAATTTTTGGGGACCCGGGGGGTTTTTGAGAGTGCCCAAGACGAATTTTGGGGTCCCGAGGAGGATTTTGGGGTCCCGGGGTTTTTTTTGGGGTGCTAAATCCGAATTTTGGGGGTCCCGAGAAAGATTTTGGGGGTCCCAAGAAGGAATTTGGGGTCCCGGGGTTTTTTGAGTGCCAAATCCGAATTTTGGGGTCCCCCGAGAAGGATTTTGGGGTCCTGGGCGGGTTTTTGGGGTCCAGGTTTTTTTTGGGGTGCTGAATCTGAATTTTAGGGTCCCAGGGGTTTTTTTTTGGGGTCCTGGGGTTTTTTTTTGGGGTTCTAAATCCGAATTTTGGGGTCTTGGGGATTTTCTGGGGACCCGAGGATTTTTGGGGGTGCTAAATCCGAATTTTGGGGTCTCGAGGAGTTTTTGGGGGTCTCACCCTGCAGACCCATGACCCCATCACCACCATAATCGGGTTTTGGGGTCCCAAAGCCGATTTTTGGGGTCCCGAAGCCGATTTTTGGGGGTCCCGAGGAGGATTTTGGGGTCCCGGGGGCTTTTTTGGGGTCCCGGTTTTATGGGGGAGTCCCGGGGGTTTTTTTTGGGGGTGCCAAAGCCGAATTTTGGGGTCCCGAGAAGGAATTTTGGGGTCCCAAGAAGGAATTTGGGGTCCCGAGAAGGAATTTGGGGTCCCAAAGCCGAATTTTGGGGTCTCGAGGAGGATTTTGGGGTCCCGGGGGCTTTTTTGGGGTTCTCGAGGGTTTTTTGGGGTGCTAATTCCGAATTTTGGGGGTCCCGAGGAGGAATTTGGGGTCCCGGGGGTTTCTGGGGTGCCGAGGCCGAATTTTGGGGTGCCGAGGAGGATTTTGGGGGTCCCGAGGAATTTTTGGGGTCCCGGGGGTTTTCTGGGGTGCTGAATCCGAATTTTGGGGTGCCGAGGAGGAATTTGGGGTCCCAAGGCCGAATTTTGGGGTCCCGAGAAAGGATTTGGGGTCCCGGGGGTTTTTTGGGGGTGCCGAACCGAATTTTGGGGTCCCGAGGAGGGGGTTTTTGGGGTCTCGAGGGTTTTTTTGGGGTGCTAATTCTGAATTTTGGGGTGCCGAGGAGGATTTTTGGGGGTCCCGGGGGTTTTCTGGGGTGCCGAACCCGAATTTTGGGGTGCTGAGAAAGATTTTTGGGGTCCCGAGAAGGAATTTGGGGTCCCAAAGCCGAATTTTGGGGGTCTCGAGGAGGATTTTGGGGTCCCGGGGGCTTTTTGGGGTCCCGGGGGTTTTCTGGGGTGCCGAAGCCGAATTTTGGGGTCCCGAGGAGGAATTTGGGGTCCCGGGGTTTTTTTTGGGGTGCTAAATCCGAATTTTGGAGTCCCGAGAAAGATTTTGGGGGTCCCAAGAAGGAATTTGGGGTCCCGGGGTTTTTTGAGGTGCCGAATCCGAATTTTGGGGGTCCCCGAGAAGGAATTTGGGGGGTCCCGGGGGCCTTTTTTGGGGGTCCCGGTTTTTTGGGGGAATCCCGGGGTTTTTTTTGGGGTGCCAAAGCCGAATTTTGGGGTCCCGAGAAGGAATTTTGGGGTCCCAAGAAGGGAATTTGGGGTCCCGAGAAGGAATTGGGGTCCCAAAGCCGAATTTTGGGGTCCCGAGGAGGATTTTGGGGTCCCGGGGGGCTTTTTTGGGGTCTCGAGGGTTTTTTGGGGTGCCGAATCCGAATTTTGGGGTCCCGAGGAGGAATTTGGGGTCCCGGGGGTTTTCTGGGGTTCTGAATCTGAATTTTGGGGTGCCGAGGAGGGATTTTGGGGTCCCCGGGGATTTTTTGGGGTGCCGAACCCGAATTTTGGGGTGCCGAGGAGGAATTTGGGGTCCCGGGGGCTTTTTTGGGGTACCCGGGGGTTTTCTGGGGTGCCGAACCCGAATTTTGGGGTGCCGAGGAGGGGTTTTGGGGGTCCCGGGGGTTTTCTGAGGTGCTGAATCCGAATTTTGGAGTCCCGAGAAAGATTTTGGGGTCCCGAGAAGGATTTTGGGGTCCCGAGGAGGATTTTGGGGTCCCAAGGCCGAATTTTGGGGGTCCCGAGGAATTTTTGGGGTCCCGGGGGTTTTCTGGGGTGCCGAATCCGAATTTTGGGGTCCCGGGGGTTTTCTGAGGTGCTGAATCCGAATTTTGGGGTGCCGAGGAGGGGTTTTGGGGTCCGGGGGTTTTCTGGGGTGTTAAATCCGAATTTTGGGGTCCCCGAGGAATTTTTGGGGGTCCCAGGGGTTTTCTGAGGGTGCCGAACCCGAATTTTGGAGTCCCGAGAAAGATTTTGGGGTCCCAAGAAGGAATTTGGGGTCCCGGGGGGTTTTCTGGGGTGCCGAACCCGAATTTTGGGGTCCCGAGGAGGATTTTGGGGTCCCGGGGGCTCTTTTGGGGTCCCGAACCCGGATTTTGGGGTCCCAAGAAGGAATTTGGTGGTCCCAGGGTTTTTTTGGGGTCCCAAGGCCGAATTTTGGGGTCCCGAGGAATTTTTGGGGTCCCGGGGGGTTTTCTGAGGTGCCGAATCCGAATTTTGGGGTCCCGAGGAGGATTTTGGGGGTCCCGGGGGCTTTTTTGGGGTCCCGGGGGTTTTCTGAGGTGCCGAACCCGAATTTTGGGGTGCCGAGGAGGATTTTGGGGTCCCGGGGGTTTTCTGGGGTGCTAATTCCGAGTTTTGGGGTCCCGAGGAGGATTTTGGGGGTCCCCGGGGGGTTTCTGGGGTGCCGAATCCGAATTTTGGGGTCCCAGGGTTTTTCTGAGGTGCCGAACCCGAATTTTGGGGTCCCGAGGAGAATTTTGGGGGTCCCAGGGGTTTTCTGAGGTGCCGAACCCGAATTTTGGGGTGCCGAGGAGGGGGTTTTGGGGTCCCCGGGGGTTTTCTGAGGTGCCGAACCCGAATTTTGGGGTTGCCGAGGAGGAATTTGGGGTCCCGGGGGTTTTCTGGGGTGCCGAATCCGAATTTTGGGGTGCCGAGGAGGAATTTGGGGTCCCGGGGGTTTTCTGGGGTGCCGAGGCCGAATTTTGGGGTGCCGAGGAGGGGTTTTTGGGGTCTCACCCTGCAGCCCCATGACGCTGCTGACCACCACGATGTGGCCGCTGCGGCGCCGCTTCATTTGGGGGAGCAGGGCCTGGGCCAGGCGCAGCACCCCGAAAACGTTGGTGTCGAACACGCGCTGCACCTGCGGCCCCCGAGGCGCTCTCCAGGGGCCCCACCAGCCCCACCCCCGGCGTTGTTCACTGGGGGGGTCGGAGGGGTCAGGGGAACCCCCAAAAATCCCGAAATCCCCCCCAAAATCGGCCCCTGGGGCTCTGAGATACCCAAATGCCAAAAAATCCCATTAAATCACAAAAAATCTGCTGAAAATCCCATTAAATCTGCCCCAAAAATGCACCCCAAAATCCACAGCCCTGAGTTGTTCACGGAGGGGTCAGGGGAACCCCAAAAATCCCAAAATCCCCCCCAAAATTGGTCCCTGGGGCTCGGAGATACCCAAATGCCAAAAAATCCCATTAAATTTACCCCAAACCCCATAAAATCCACCCCAAAACCACCCCGAAATCCCTCAGCTCACGTTGTTCACTGGTAGGGTCAGGGGGAACCCCAAAAATCCCGAAATTCCCCCCAAAATCGGCCCCTGGGGCTCGGAGATACCCAAATCCCCAAAAATCCCATTAAATCCCATAAAATCCGCTCAAAATCCCATTAAATCCACCCCAAAACCACCCCAAAATCCACAGCCCTGAGTTGTTCACTGAGGGGATCGAGAGGGGTCAGGGGAACCCCCAAAAATCCCGAAATTCCCCCCAAAATCGGCCCCTGGGGCTCGGAGATACACAAATCCCAAAAAATCCCGTTAAATCCACCCCAAACCCCATAAAATCCACCCAAAAATCTGCCCCAAATCCATCAGCTCACGTTGTTCACTGGTAGGGTCAGGGGAACCCCAAAAATCCCGAAGTTCCCCCCAAAATCGGCCCCTGGGGCTCGGAGATACAGAAATGCCAAAAAATCCCAATAAATTCCCATAAAATCCGCTCTAAATCCCATAAAATCTGCCCCACATTCATCAGCTCACGTTGTTCCCTGGGAGGGGTCAGGGGAACCCCAAAAATCCCGAAATCCCCCCCAAAATCGGCCCCTGGGGCTCTGAGATACAAAAATCCCCAAAAATCCCATTAAATTCCCATAAAATCTGCACAAAATCCCATTAAATCCACCCAAAAATCCGCAGCCCTGAGTTGTTCACTGAGGGGTCAGGGGAACCCCAAAAAATCCCGAAATCCCCCCCAAAATCGGCCCCTGGGGCACTGAGATACACAAATGCCAAAAAAATCCCAATAAATTTACCCCAAACCCCATAAAATCCACCCAAAAATCTGCCCCAAATCCATCAGCTCACGTTGTTCCCTGGGAGGGGTCAGGGGAACCCCAAAAATCCCCGAAGTTCCCCCCAAAATCGGCCCCTGGGGCTCTGAGATACCCAAATGCCAGAAATACCCATTAAATGCCATAAAATCTGCCGAAAACCACCCCAAAATCCGCCCCAAAATCCACAGCCCTGAGTTGTTCACTGAGGGGTCAGGGGAACCCCCAAAAATCCCAAAATCCCCCCCAAAATCGGCCCCTGGGGCTTGGAGATACAGAAATCCCAAAAAATCCCATTTAAATCCATAAAATCCGCTCAAAATCCCATTAAATCCCCCCAAAAATCCGCAGCCCTGAGTTGTTCACTGAGGGGTCAGGGGAACCCCAAAAATCCCGAAATCCCCCCCAAAATCGGCCCCTGGGGCTCGGAGATACTCAAATGCCAAAAAATCCCATTAAATCCACCCCAAACCCCAATAAATCCACCCCACAATCCACAGCCCTGAGTTGTTCACTGAGGGGGGTCGAGAGGGGTCAGGGGAACCCCCAAAAATCCCAAAATCCCCCCCAAAATCGGCCCCTGGGGCTCTGAGATACCCAAATCCCAGAAAATCCCAATAAATCCACCCCAAATCCCAAAAAATCCGCCCAAAAACCACCCCGAAATCCACAGCCCTGAGTTGTTCACTGAGGGGTCGGGGGAACCCCAAAAATCCCGAAATCCCCCCCAAAATCGGCCCCTGGGGCTCTTAGATACACAAATGCCAAAAAAATCCCATTAAATCCCATAAAATCTGCTCAAAATCCCAATAAATCCACCAAAAATCCGCAGCCCTGAGTTGTTCACTGAGGGGGTCAGGGGAACCCCCAAAAATCCCGAATTCCCCCCAAAATCGGCCCCTGGGGCCCTGAGATACCCAAATCCCAAAAAATCCCGTTAAATCCACCCCAAACCCCAATAAATCCGCCCCAAAATCCACAGCCCTGAGTTGTTCACGGAGGGGTCAGGGGAACCCCCAAAAATCCCGAAATCCCCCCCAAAATCGGCCCCTGGGGCTCGGAGATACAGAAATCCCAAAAAATCCCAATAAATTACCCCAAATCCCATAAAATCCGCTCAAAATCCCATAAAATCCACCCCAAAATCTGCCCCAAAAAATCCCAAAATCCACAGCCCTGAGTTGTTCACTGAGGGGTCAGGGGAACCCCCAAAAATCCCGAAATTCCCCCCAAAATCGGCCCCTGGGGCTCGGAGATACCCAAATCCCCAAAAATCCCATTAAATCCCATAAAATTCGCTATAAATTCGCTCAAAATCCCATTAAATCCACCCCAAAACCACCCCAAAATCCACAGCCCTGAGTTGTTCACTGAGGGGATCGAGAGGGGTCAGGGGAACCCCCAAAAATCCCGAAATTCCCCCCAAAATCGGCCCCTGGGGCGCTGAGATACCCAAATGCCAAAAAATCCCAATAAATCCCATAAAATCCGCTCAAAATCCCATTAAATCCACCCCAAAAATCTGCCCCAAAAAATCCCCAAATCCACAGCCCTGAGTTGTTCACTGGTAGGGTCAGGGGAACCCCCAAAAATCCCGAAATTCCCCCCAAAATCGGCCCCTGGGGCTTGGAGATACAAAAATCCCAAAAAATCCCATTAAAACCCATAAAATCTGCCGAAAACCACCCCAAAATCCGCCCCAAAATCCACAGCCCTGAGTTGTTCACGGAGGGTCAGGGGAACCCCCAAAAATCCCGAAATCCCCCCAAAATCGGCCCCTGGGGCTCGGAGATACACAAATCCCAAAAATTCCTATTAAATCCCATAAAATCCGCTCAAAATCCCATTAAATCCACCCAAAAATCCGCCCCAAATCCCTCAGCTCACGTTGGTCACTGGGAGGGGTCAGGGGAACCCAAAAAATCCCGAAATTCCCCCCAAAATCGGCCCCTGGGGCTCGGAGATACACAAATCCCAAAAAATCCCATTAAATCCCATAAAATCCACTCAAAATCCCATTAAATCCACCCAAAAATCCGCCCCAAATCCCTCAGCTCACGTTGTTCACGGAGGGGTCAGGGGAACCCCAAAAAATCCTGAAATTCCCCCCAAAATCGGCCCCTGGGGCTCTGAGATACAGAAATCCCAAAAAATCCCATTAAATCCCATAAAATCCGCTCAAAATCCCATAAAATCCACCCAAAAATCCGCCCCAAAAAATCCCAAAATCCACAGCCCTGAGTTGTTCACTGAGGGGTCAGGGGAACCCCAAAAATCCCGAAATCCCCCCCAAAATCGGTCCCTGGGGCTCGGAGATACCCAAATGCCAAAAAATCCCATTAAATCCACCCCAAACCCCATTAAATCCACCCCAAAACCACCCCAAATCCCTCAGCTCACGTTGTTCACTGGGAGGGGTCAGGGGAACCCCCAAAACTCCCGAAATCCCCCCCAAAATTCACCCATCAGAACAAAAAACCCTCCGAAGGTGCCCAAACCCAGCCCAAAACCCCCAAAATGCCTCCAAACCGCCCAAAATGGCTCAAATCCCCCCTCCCAAAAGCGCCCCAAACTACCCCAAAATCCCTAAAAAAAACCCCAAAAATCCCCTAAAATCTACAAAAAAAATCCCCAAAATTTCCCCAAAAATCGCCCAAAAATCGCCCACAAAATCCCCAAAATTGCCCCAAAAATAGCCCAAAATTCCCAAAAAATAGCCCAAAATTCCCCCAAAAATCCCCAAAATTCTCCCAAAAAATCGCCCAAAAATCCCCAAAAATCGCCCAAAAATCGCCCAAAATTCCCCCCAAAATCGCCCAAAAATCGCCCAAAATTCCCCCAAAAATCCCCCCAAAAATCCCCAAAATTCCACCAAAATTCCCCAAAATCCCCAAAAATTCCCCCAAATTCCCCCAAAAATCGCCCAAAATTCCCCCAAAAATCCCCAAAATTCCCCCAAATTCTCCCCAAAATCGCCCCAAAATCCCCAAAATCGCCAAAAATCCCCAAAATCCCCCAAAAATCCCCAAAAATCGCCCAAAAATCCCCAAAAATCGCCCAAAAATCGCCAAAAATTCCCCCAAAAATCGCCCAAAAATCGCCCAAAATTCCCCCAAAATTCCCCCAAAAATCCCCCAAAATCCCCAAAATTCCCCAAAATTCCCCCAAAATTCCGGGCATTTGCTGACCCAGGACGTCCACGCGCCCCCCCGGCACTCCCTGCATGCACTCGGCCACGGAGCTGTCGCTGGTGACGTCGAGGCGCAGAATCCGCAGCGTGTCCCCAAGGGCGGCCCCGGCCGCGGCCTCCAGCGCGCCCCGGCGGGACAGGTCCCGCATGGTGGCCAGGACTGGGGAGAAAAATATCCAAAAATATCCAAAAATATCCCAAAAATATCCCAAAAATTCATCAGGGACAGGTCCCGCATGGTGGCCAGGACTGGGGAGAAAATACCCAAAAATATCCAAAAATATCCAAAAATATCCCAAAAATATCCCAAAAATTCATCAGGGACAGGTCCCGCATGGTGGCCAGGACTGGGGAGAAAATACCCAAAAAATATCCCAAAAATATCCCAAAAATTCATCAGGGACAGGTCCCGCATGGTGGCCAGGACTGGGGACAAAAATCACCCAAAAATAACCAAAAATATCCCAAAAATTCATCAGGGACAGGTCCCGCATGGTGGCCAGGACTGGGGAGAAAATACCCAAAAATAACCAAAAATACCCCAAAAATTCATCAGGGACAGGTCCCGCATGGTGGCCAGGACTGGGGACAAAAATCACCCAAAAATAACCAAAAATATCCCAAAAATTCATCAGGGACAGGTCCCGCATGGTGGCCAGGACTGGGGAGAAAATACCCAAAAATAAACAAAAATATCCCAAAAATTCATCAGGGACAGGTCCCGCATGGTGGCCAGGACTGGGGAGAAAAATATCCAAAAATAACCAAAAATATCCCAAAAATTCATCAGGGACAGGTCCCGCATGGTGGCCAGGACTGGGGAGAAAAATATCCAAAAATATCCAAAAATATCCCAAAAATAGCCCAAAAATTCATCAGGGACAGGTCCCGCATGGTGGCCAGGACTGGGGAGAAAAATATCCAAAATAACCAAAAAATATCCAAAAATACCCAAAAAACCAAAAAAATCCCGTTAGAGACACCCCGGGACAGGTCCCGCATGGTGGCCAGGACTGGGGAGAAAAATATCCAAAAATATCCCAAAAAATATCCAAAAATATCCCAAAAATTCATCAGGACAGGTCCCGCATGGTGGCCAGGACTGGGGAGAAAATAACCAAAAAATAACCAAAAATAACCCAAAAATATCCCAAAAATTCATCAGGGACAGGTCCCGCATGGTGGCCAGGACTGGGGAGAAAATACCCCAAAAATAACCAAAAATAACCCAAAAATATCCCAAAAATTCATCAGGGACAGGTCCCGCATGGTGGCCAGGACTGGGGAGAAAATACCCAAAAAATCACAAAAATAACCCCAAAAATTCATCAGGGACAGGTCCCGCATGGTGGCCAGGACTGGGGAGAAAATACCCAAAAAATATCCCAAAAAATACCCAAAAATACCCAAAAAACCAAAAAAATCCCGTTAGAGACACCCCGGGACAGGTCCCGCATGGTGGCCAGGACTGGGGAGAAAATACCCAAAAAATATCCCAAAAATATCCCAAAAATATCCCAAAAATATCCCAAAAATATCCCAAAAATACCCCAAAAATTCATCAGGGACAGGTCCCGCATGGTGGCCAGGACTGGGGAGAAAAAACACAAAAATAACCAAAAAATATCCCAAAAATATCCCAAAAATTGTCAGGGACAGGTCCTGCATGGTGGCCAGGACTGGGGAGAAAATACCCAAAAAATAACCAAAAATACCCAAAAAATATCCCAAAAATATCCCAAAAATTCATCAGGGACAGGTCCCGCATGGTGGCCAGGACTGGGGAGAAAAATATCCAAAAATATCCCAAAAATATCCCAAAAATTCATCAGGGACAGGTCCCGCATGGTGGCCAGGACTGGGGAGAAAAATATCCAAAAATAACCAAAAATATCCCAAAAATCACAAAAAAACCCCCAAAAATTCATCAGGGACAGGTCCCGCATGGTGGCCAGGACTGGGGAGAAAATATCCCAAAAATCACAAAAAAAAACCCAAAAAACCCCATTAGAAACCTCAAAAATTCATCAGGGACAGGTCCCACATGGTGGCCAGGACTGGGGACCAAAAAAACCCCAAAAAACCCCAAAAAAACCCCATTAGAAACCCCAAAATCCCCGTTAGAGCCACCCTTTAACGAGCTGGGGACAATCCTGGGGTGTCCCCATCCCCTTGGGGACAATCCCGGGCTGTCCCCATCCCCTTCCCTCCCGTTATTTCCCTTCCTCCCCTCCCACCTTGGGGACCCTTGGGGACACTTTGGGGACCTTCCTGGGGTGTCCCCTCCCCTTTCCCTCCCGCCTTGGGGACAATCCCGGGCTGTCCCCATCCCTTTCCCTCCCGATATTTCCCTTCCTCCCCTCCCGCCCTGGGGACATTTGGGGACATTTGGGGACACTTGGGGACCCTTGGGGACACTTGGGGACCTTCCTGGGGTGTCCCCCTGACCCTCCCGGGGTGTCCCCCCCTTTCCCTCCCACCTTGGGGACAATCCCGGGCTGTCCCCATCCCCTTCCCTCCCGATATTTCCCTTCCTCCCCTCCCGCCCTGGGGACATTTGGGGACATTTGGGGACATTTGGGGCCACCTGGGGACACTTGGGGGGACCCTTGGAGCCACCTGGGGACACTTGGGGACCCTCCCGGGATGTCCCCCCTCCCCTCTCGAGGTGTCCCCTCCCCTTTCCCTCCCCCCTTGGGGACAATCCCGAGGTCTCCCCCTCCCATCCCTCCCACCTTGGGGCCACCTGGGGACATTTGGGGACCCTTGGGGACCTTCCTGGGGTGTCCCCCTGACCCTCCCGGGGTGTCCCCCCCCTTTCCCTCCCACCTTGGGGACAATCCCGGGCTGTCCCCATCCCCTCCCTTCCCGTTATTTCCCTTCCTCCCCTCCCACCTTGGGGACATTTAGGGACATTTGGGGACACTTGGGGACACCTGGGGACACTTGGGGGGACCCCTGGGGCCACTTGGGGACCCTCCCGGGATGTCCCCCCCTCCCCTCCCGAGGTGTCCCCTCCCCTTTCCCTCCGCCATTGGGGACAATCCCGGGCTCTCCCCCCACCCCCCCCTCCCACCTTGGGGACATTTGGGGACATTTTGGGGACCCCCCCCCCCCCCGTCTTTACCCAGGTATCGCCTCTGGGGGTCCCGGGCCAGCAGCACGGCCACGGCCAGGCCGATGCCCGAGGAGCAGCCGGTGACAAGGACAGTGCGGCCCGGGGGGGCGGCCATGGTGTCACCTCTGCCCCCCCCCGGCTCGGGGCAAAGGCTCTTAACGGGATCAGCGGGGGTGGCACTGGTGGCACCGCGACACCGGGGGGGACACGGGGGGGACACCAAGGGGGGGGGACACAAAGGGATCAGCGGGGACAGGGGGGGTGGCACTGGTGGCACCGCGACACCGGGGGGGGGTCACCAAGGGGGGGGTGACATCCCGGGATCAGCGGGGACGGGGGGGGCTGGCACTGGTGGCACCGCGACACAGGGGGGGGGTCACCAAGGGGGGGGGTGACATCTCGGGATCAGCGGGGACAGGGGGTGGTGGCACCGCCACACAGGGGGGGTCACCAAGGGGGGGGGGGACACCAAGGGGGGGACACGGGGTCACCAAGGGGGGGGTGACATCTCGGGATCAGCGGGGACAGGGGGGGTGGCACTGGTGGCACCGCGACACTGGGGGGGGACACGGGAGGGGACACAATGGGGGGGACACAAAGGGATCAGCGGGGACGGGGGGGGGTGGCACCGCCACACCGGGGGGGACACAAAGGGGGGGACACGGGGTCACCAAGGGGGGGGTGACATCCCGGGATCAGTGGGGACGTGGGGTGGTGGCACCGCCACACCGGGGGGGGGTGGGGACACAAAGGGGGGGTGGTGACATCTCGGGATGTCACCAAAGGGGGGGGGTTACATCTCAAATGGGGGGGGGACACCCCGGGGTCACCAAGGGGGAACGCGGCGGGGACATCTCGGGAGGTCACCAAAGGGGGTGGGGACAACCGGGGAGGGTCAGGGGCGGTCCCCAAATGTCCCCAAGGCGTGAGGTCACCAAGGGGTGAGGTCACCAAGGGGTGAGGTCACCAAGGAGGGGGGGGACATCTCGGGATGTCACCAAGGAGGGGGGGACACAAAGGGGGGGACACCCCGGGGTCACCAAGGATGGGGGGGACAGCCCGGGATGTCCTCAAGGGGGAGGTGACAAAGGGGGGGGGGGGGGGGTGACATCTCTGGATGTCCCCAAGGCGGGGGGGAGGGACAAAGGGTGGGGTGGCCCCGCCCCCTTCACCTGGGGACCCCAAATTCGCCCCTCCCCGAGCTCCGGCACCGGGTACCGGCACCGGAACCGCCCGGACCGGGCTCTGAGCTCCGGAACCGGACACCGGAACCGTCCGGACCGGGCTCTGAGCTCCAGAACCGGCACCGGAACCGGAACCGGGACCGGAACGGGCTCTGAGCTCCGGAACCGGCACCGGAACCGCCCGGACCGGGCTCTGAGCTCAGGGACCGGCACCGGAACCGCCCGGACCGGGCTCTGAGCTCCGGAACCGGCACCGGAACCGGGCTCTGAGCTCCGGGACCGGCACCGGAACCGTCCGGACCGGGCTCTGAACTCCGGAACCGGCACCGGAACCGGACCGGGCTCTGAGCTCCGGAACCGGCACCGGAACCGTCCGGACCGGGCTCTGAGCTCTGGGACCGGCACCGGAACCGGGACCGGAACGGGCTCTGAGCTCAGGGACCGGCACCGGAACCGTCCGGACCGGGCTCTGAGCTCCGGAACCGGCACCGGAACCGCCCGGACCGGGCTCTGAGCTCCGGAACCGGCACCGGGACCGTCCGGACCGGGCTCTGAGCTCCGGAACCGGCACCGGGACCGTCCGGACCGGGCTCTGAGCTCAGGGACCGGAACGGGCTCCGAGCTCCGAGACCGAAAACCGGGACCGGGCTTTGAGCTCAGGGACCGGGCACCGGCACCGGAACCGCCCGGACCGGGCTCTGAGCTCAGGGACTGAAACCGGAATGGGCTCCGGGACCGGTACCGGGATTGGAACGGGCTCCGAGCTCTGAGACCGGACATTGAACACCTCTGACCGGACACCGGCACAGGAACCGCCCGGACCGGGCTCCGAGCTCCGGAACCGGACACCGGAACCGCCGGAGCTCCCAGTTCCATCCCAGCGCTCCCAGTAACGGCGGCACCGGCAGGGAAAGCGCTCCCAGTTCGCTCCCAGCGCTCCCAGTAACGGCGGCACCGGCAGGGAAAGCGCTCCCAGTTCCATCCCAGCGCTCCCAGTAACGGCGGCACCGGCAGGGAAAGCGCTCCCAGTTCCATCCCAGCGCTCCCGGAACCCGCCCGGGGCAGAGCGCGGCTGCTTTGGGAGCGGGAGGAGGAGCGGGAGGAAGAGGAGGGACACAGGAGGAGCAGGAGGAGGGAGAGAAGGAGGAGCGGGAGGAAGAGGAGGGACAGAGGAGCAGGAGGAGGAGGAACGGGAGGAAGAGCGGCCCCGGCCCCGGCCCCGCCGGCGTCGCCCCCCGGGCCCCGCAGGTGAGCGGGGAGGGGGAGCTCGCCCCGAACCCATGGCGGGGGGGGCTCCGGGAGGGATTTTTGGGGGGCAGGACCCCAAAGCCGAGCCCGAAATGGCCCCGGGCGGGCTCCGAGAGCGCTTTCCCTGCCGGTGCCGCCGTTACTGGGAGCGCTGGGAGGGAACTGGGAGGGAACTGGGAGCGCTGGGAGGGAACTGGGAGCGCTGGGAGGGAACTGGGAGGGAACTGGGAGCGCTGGGAGGGAACTGGGAGCGCTTTCCCTGCCGGTGCCGCCGTTACTGGGAGCACTGGGAGCGAACTGGGAGCGCTGGGAGGGAACTGGGAGGGAACTGGGAGCACTGGGAGGGAACTGGGAGCGCTGGGATGGAACTGGGAGCGCTTTCCCCTGCCGGTGCCGCCGTTACTGGGAGCGCTGGGAGGGAACTGGGAGGGAACTGGGAGGGAACTGGGAGCGCTGGGAGGGAACTGGGAGCGCTTTCCCTGCCGGTGCCGCCGTTACTGGGAGCGCTGGGAGGGAACTGGGAGCACTGGGAGGGAACTGGGAGCGCTGGGAGCGGTCGCAAGGGTCCCAGGGCGAGGGGAGAGACGAGAATCCTGTGTGTTCAGGAGGCTGATTTGTTATTTTATGATGTATATTGCATTAAAATGTATTATTTTATTATATATATTACATTAAAATTACATTAAAGTTACCATAAAATTACCTTAAAATGTAGTATATTTTTATTACATTTAAATGTAATATATATGTTACATTTAAATTTAATTAAAAAATCATATTGCATTAAAATGTAATACATATTACGTTTTATTATATGTATTACTTTAAGACAAATTAAATACTAAAACTATGCTAAAGAATAGAAGAAAGGATTTCATCAGAAGGCTGGTTTATTATTTTATGATATATATTATATTAAAAGAAAATTATACAATAAAACTATATCTATTAATATATGGTAATTAAAAGTATATTTCTTATTTTATTATATATATTACATTAAAAGAAAATTATATATTTAAACTATATCTATTAATATATGGTAATTAAAATTATATTTCTTATTTTATTATATATATTCTATTAAAAGAAAATTATATATTAAAACTATATCTATTAATGTATGTTAATTAAAATTATATTTCTTATTATATATTAAGTGAAAAGAAAATTATATATTAAAACTAGATCTATTAATGTATGTAAATTAAAATTATATTTCTTATTTTATTATATATATTACATTAATAGAAAAATATACATTTAAACTATATTAATGTATGTCAATTAAAATTATATTTCTTATTTTGCCATGTATATTATATAAAAGAAACTTATATATAAAACTATATCTATTCATATATGTCAATTAAAATTATATTTCTTATTTTATGATATATACTACATTAAAAGAAGATTATATATTCAAATTCTATATATTAATATATGTCAATTAAAATTATATTTCTTATTTCATGATATATATTACATTAATAGAAAATTATCTATTAAAACTATATCTATATTAATTAATACTAAAGAATAGAAGAAGGGATTTCATCAGAAGGTTGGTTTATTATTTTATGATACATATTACGTTAAAAGAAAATGATATATTAAAACTGTACCAAAGAATAGGAGGATTTCATCAGAAGGCTGATGTATAATTTTATTATATATATATTACATTAAAAGAAAACGATATATTAAAACTATACTAAAAATGGAAGAAAGGATTTCATCAGAAGGCTGATGTATAATTTTATTATATATATATTACATTAAAAGAAAACGATATATTAAAAACTATACTAAAAATGGAAGAAAGGGTTTCATCAGAAGGCTGATGTATAATTTTATTATATATATATATATTACATTAAAAGAAAATGATATATTAAAACTATACTAAAAATGGAAGAAAGGATTTCATCAGAAGGGCTTGAAAGGAGAAAAAAAAAGAAAAAAGTGAAAGGAATGATAACAAAAGCTGGTGACCCTCAGAGAATCCGAACCACCCTCGCCGCGATTGGCCCTTAATTAAAAACAACCAGCGTGGACCAATCGGAGCTGGGCCTGTTGCATTCCACAGCAGCAGATAATTATTGCTTTTCTTTTCCTCTGAGGCTTCCTCAGCTTCTCAGGAGGGGAGAAAACAAAAAGAAACCCAAAAAAATCCGGAGCGCGAGGATTTTTCAGGGAATCTCAGGGCTGGAAGGGGCCCTGAGGCCTCCAGCAGCAGCAGCAAAGGGCTCAGGCCTTGTCCTGCCCCAGGCCGGGATCCCCCAGCGCCAAACGCGGGCCCAGCGAGGAGGAGGAGGAGGCTGTGAGGAAGAGGAGCCCGGCCCGGGAGCCCCAGGCAGGTGAGGAGGAAGGCAGGGCCCCTTTGCCCCCTCGGTGCTGCTCCAGCCCAGCCCTGGGGCATGGCCTGGTGCTGCCCTGAGGGAGGGGGGCAGATCCTGAACCCCATCGTGACCCTGGGGGGCAGATCCTGAACCCCATCGTGACCCTGTGGGGCAGATCCTGAACCCCATCCTGAACTTGGGGGGCAGATCCTGAACCCCATCGTGAACTTGGGGGGCAGATCCTGAACCCCATCGTGACCCTGTGGGGCAGATCCTGAACCCCATCGTGAACTTGGGGGGCAGATCCTGAACCCCATCGTGACCCTGTGGGGCAGATCCTGAACCCCATCCTGAACCTGTGGGGCAGATCCTGAACCCCATCGTGACCCTGTGGGGCAGATCCTGAACCCCATCGTGACCCTGTGGGGCAGATCCTGAACCCCATCGTGACCCTGTGGGGCAGATCCTGAACCCCATCCTGAACTTGTGGGGCAAATCCCAAACCCCATCGTGACCCTGTGGGGCAGATCCTGAACCCCATCGTGACCCTGTGGGGCAGATCCTGAACCCCATCCTGAACTTGTGGGGCAAATCCCAAACCCCATCCTGAACTTGTGGGGCAGATCCTGAACCCTATCCTGTCCCTGTGGGGCAAATCCCATCCCATCCCTGTGGGGCAGATCCTGAACCCCATTGTGACCCTGTGGGGCAAATCCCAAATCCCATCCTGAACTTGTGGGGCAAATCCCAAACCCCATCCTGAACTTGTGGGGCAAATCCCAAACCCCATCGTGACCCTGTGGGGCAAATCCCATCCTGAACTTGTGGGGCAAATCCCAAACCCCATCCTGAACTTGTGGGGCAGATCCTGAACCCCATCGTGAACCTGTGGGGCAAATCCCAAACTCCATCCTGAACCTGTGGGGCAAATCCCAAACCCCATCCTGTCCCTGTGGGGCAAATCCCAAACCCCTTCCTGACCCTGTGGGGCAAATCCCATCCTGAACTTATGGGGCAAATCCCACCCTGTCCTTGTCCTCATGGAGGCAAACTAATTCCAAATTAATTGGGAGCCTCCGTGAGCTTGACGAGTTAAACTTCCTGACATCCACAGGCCTGGAAGGCAGCGTGAATTAAAGGGAGCTGCCTCTCCAAAGACTTTTTCCAAGCTGTTTTTCCAAGTTTTTCCCATGGCAGGCATCTTTTGACGAAAAATCCCTTTCCTCAGGGGTTTTTTTTCTCCTCCTGAGAAGCCGAGGGGGCCCTCAGGACCAAAATGCAAACATTGATTATCAGCTGCCGTGGAATTCGACACATTGTGGGATTGGCCCCTCTTGGATGTTTGTAATTAACGGCCAATCAGAGCCTTGGGACAGCTGCCTTTGTTATCATTCCTCCCTTTCTATTCTTGGCCAGGCCGGGCTTGGGATGGAGCCTTCCCCTCTGTTCTTTTTAGAGCGTGGTTTTAATGCCATGAGCGTGGTTTTAATGCCTTGTGTGGCGGGAAATGGTAAATGGAGGCTTCTGGAATGAGGGGAGGGATACTTCGAGTCTTCCCTCAATGTAAAAACCCCCTGGGAACAACTTCAGGATGTCCTTGTCCTCATGGGGGCAAATCCCAAACCCCATCCTGAAATTCTGGGGCAAATCTCATCTTGTCCCTGTGGGGCAAATCCCATCCTGAACTTGGATAGGGGCAAATCCTATCCTGAAATTCTGGGGCAAATCTCATCTTGTCCCTGTGGGGCAAATCCCATCCTGAACTTGGATAGGGGCAAATCCCAAACCCCACCTGTCCCTGTGGGGCAAATCCCATCCTGAACTTGTGGGGCAAATCCCAAATTCCATCATGTCCCTGTGGGGCAAATCCCAAACCCCACCTGTGCCTGTGGGGCAAATCCCATCCTGAACTTGTGGGGCAAATCCCAAATTCCATCCTGTCCCTGTGGGGCAAATCCCAAACCCCACCTGTCCCTGTGGGGCAAATCCCATCCTGAACTTGGATAGGGGCAAATCCCAAACCCCACCTGTCCCTGTGGGGCAAATCCCAAACCCCACCTGTCCCTGTGGGGCAAATCCCAAACCCCACCTGTCCCTGTGGGGCAAATCCCAAACCCCACCTGTCCCTGTGGGGCAAATCCCATCCTGAACTTAGATAGGGGCAAATCCCATCCTGTCCTTGTCCCCATGGAGGCCAATCCCATCCTGTCCTTGTGGGGCAAACCCCATCCTGTCCTTGTGGGGCAAATCCCATCCTGAACTTGGATAGGGGCAAATCCCATCCTGTCCTTGTGGGGCAAACCCCATCCTGTCCTTGTGGGGCAAATCCCATCCTGAACTTGGATAGGGGCAAATCCCAAATTTTCCTTGGATAAGGGCAAATCCCAAATTTTCCTTGTGGGGCAAATCCCATCCTGAACTTGGATAGGGGCAAATCCCATCCTGAAATTGTGAGGCAAATCCCATCCTGTCCCTTTGGGGCAAATCCCATCGTGTCCTGTTGGGGCAAATCCAAACCCCATCCTGTCCTTGTGGGGCAAATCCCATCCTGAACTTGGATAGGGGCAAACCCCATCCTGTCCCTGTGGGGCAAATCCCATCCTGTCCTTTTGGGGCAAATCCCAAACCCCATCTTGTCCTTGGCTAGGGGCAAATCCCAAATTTTCCTTGTGGGGCAAATCCCATCCTGTCCTTGGATGGAGGCAAATCCCATCGTGTCCTTGTGGGGCCAATCCCATCGTGTCCTTGTCCCCATGGAGGCAAATCCCATCCTGTCCCCATGGGGGCCAATCCCATCGTGTCCCTGTGGGGCAAATCCCAAATCCCATCGTGTCCTTGTGGGGCCAATCCCATGGTGTCCCTGTCCCCACCGGGGCCAATCCCATGGTGTCCCTGTCCCCACGGGGGCCAATCCCATGGTGTCCTTGTCCCCACGGGGGCCAATCCCACGGTGTCCATGTCCTTCCTCCCCCAGAGCAGGAGCTGAGCATGGAGAGCAGCGAGGAGCCGGTGGCCGAGGCCGTTTTGAGCGGCTCCAGGGCGCAGGGAGAAGCCAGCGGGGAGGAGAAGCCGCGGAGATGCCTGAGCAGGAGGGGCTGCAAACGCAGAGCGCGGGGATCCGAGGGGCAAAGAGCCGGCCTGGGCCAGGGAGGGGCTCAGAGCCCCGAGCTGGGGCTCCGGGAGCAGCTCCAGGATGGGCAGGAGAAGCCCCACGAGCGCTCGGAGTGCGGGAAGAGCTTCAGCAGGAGCTCCGAGCTGGGTGCCCACCTGAGGAGCCACGCTTGGGAACAGCCGAGCTCTGAGGGGGAAAAGCCTCCCCTGGGTGGGGAAGGGGCTCAGAACTTGGAGCTGGGGGTCCAAGAGCAGCTCCAGGATGGGCAGGAGAAGCCCCACAAGCGCTCGGAGTGCGGGAAGAGCTTCAGGTGGAGATCCTGCCTGATTATCCACCAGAGAATCCACACCGGGGGACAGCTGGGATCTGAGGGGGAAAAACCCACCCTGGACCAGGGTCAGAGCTCAGAGCTGGGGCTCCGTGAGCAGCTTCAAGATGGGAGAAGAAGCCCCACGAGTTCTCGGAATGGGAGAAGAGCTTCGTGCTGGGTTCCCACCTGATTGTCCACCAGAAGAGCCACACGGAGCAAGAGCTGGGATCTGAGGGGGAAAAACCAACCCCGCATCAGGAAGGGGCTCAGAGCTCGGAGCTGGGGCTCCATGAGCAGCTCCAGGATGGGCAGGAGGAGAAGCCCCACAAGTGCTCGGAGTGCGGGAAGAGCTTCAGGTGGAGATCCAACCTGATCAAGCACTGCAGAATCCACACTGGGCAACAGCTGAGACCTGAGGGGGAAAATCCCACCTTGGACCAGGGTCAGAGCTCAGAGCTGGGGCTCCGTGAGCAGCTCCAGGATGGGGAGAAGAGGCCCCACAAGTGCTCGGAGTGCGGGAAGAGCTTCACCAAGAGATCCAACCTGATCAGGCACTGCAGAATCCACACTGTGCAACAACTGGGGTCTGAGGGGAAAAAACCCACCCTGGGTCAGAGCTCCAAGCTGGGGCTCCGTGAGCAGCTCCAGGATGGGGAGGAGAAGAAGCCCCACAAAGTGCTCGGAATGTGGGAAGAGCTTCAGGAGGAGAGCCAACCTCATGGAGCACAGCAGGGTCCACACTGGGGAGAAACCCTACAAGTGTGGGGAGTGTGGGCAGAGCTTCAGCTGGAGCTCCCAGCTGCTTCTCCACCAGAGGAGGATCCACACCGGGGAGAGGCCCTACGAGTGCCAGCAGTGCGGGAAGAGCTTCACCTGCAAGTCCCACCTGAGCAGCCACCTGAGGACTCACACTGGGGAGAAGCCCTACGAGTGCGAGCAGTGCCACAAGAAGTTCCAGAGCAGCTCCTCCCTCGTCGTCCACCGGCGCTCGCACACGGGCGAGAGGCCCTTCCCGTGCCCCGAGTGCGGGATGAGCTTCAAGGAGAACTCGGCCCTGGTCAGGCACCGCCGCACCCACTCCGGGGAGAGGCCCTACGAGTGCGGGCAGTGTAAAAATTCCTTCCCGACCAGCTCCCTGCTGGCCGAGCACCAGCGCATCCACACCGGGGAGAAGCCGTTTGGCTGCCCCGACTGCGGCAGGGGCTTCAGGCAAAAGTCCAGCCTGGTCAAGCACCGGCGCATCCACACCGGGGAGAGGCCGTACGTGTGCGGGGCGCTGCGGCAAGAGCTTCACGCAGAGCTCCAACCTGTTTGCCCACCAGAGGAGCCACGCGGAGCGGCCCTACGAGTGCGAGTACTGCTGGAGGAGCTTCTCGCAGAGCTCCAGCCTGATCGTGCACCAGAAGTGCCACACCGAGGTGAGGCCCTACGAGTGCAGGAAGTGCGGGAAGAGCTTCACCACCAGGTCCTGCCTGCTCACCCACCAGATGATCCACACCGGGGAGCGGCCCTACGAGTGCGGGCAGTGCGGGAAGGGCTTCATGTCCAAGTCCCACCTGATTTACCACCAGAGGGGCCACAGCGGGGAGAAGCCCTACGAGTGCGAGCAGTGCAAGAAGAGGTTCCTGACCAGCTCCCATCTCCTCAGCCACCAGCTGATGCACACCGAGGAGAGGCCGTTCTGCTGCCCCGATTGCGGCAAGGGATTCAGGCAAAAGTCCAAGCTGGTCATGCACCGGTGCGGCCACACCGGGGAGAAGCCATTCCAGTGTCCCCCAGTGTGGGAAGGGCTTCACCACGAGCTACAGCATGACCAGACACCTGGAGAGCCAGCACTGAGGTGGGAAGAGCTCCGTGGGCTGCTCCAGCTCCATCCCACACGGGAGGATCTGCTCTGGATGGGGCCCAGTGGGCCCAGGTGGGCAGAGCCACCTTGATCCGTGTTTGGAGGACACCTGGCTGAGGGCTCCTCATCCTCCTGCCCAGGTGGGCAGAGCCACCTTGATCCGTGTTTGGAGGACACCTGGCTGAGGGCTCCTCATCCTCCTGCCCAGGTGGGCAGAGCCACCTTGATCCATGTTTGGGGAACACCTGGCTGAGGGCTCCACGTCCTCCCGGATTTGTCACCTTCTGACCCTGAAAAATCTCAATTTTTCCATCTTTTGGTGGTCTTCAGCAACACTAGAGAGCCTTGGTGGTCTCCACCATCAATCCATCCCCCATGGGAAGATCTGCTCTGGGTGGGCCCAGGTGGGCAGAGCCACCTTGATCTGTGTTTGGAGGACACCTGGCTGAGGGCTCCTCATCCTCCTGGATTTGTCACCTTCTGACCCAGAAAAATCTCAAATTTTCCCTCTTTTGGTGGTCTTCAGCAACACTAGATAGCCTTGGTGGTCTCCACCATCAATCCATCCCACACGGGAGGATCTGCTCTGGATGGTCCCCAGTGGGCCCAGGTGGGCAGAGCACCTTGATCCATGTTTGGGGAACACCTGGATGAGGGCTCCTCATCCTCCTGGCTCCCCATGGCCTGGATTTTGTTTAATTTCTCTTTATCCTTTCTAAATCTGAGGTTGAAAATAAAGATATTGAACGAAGACAAGGATGGGGACACGGAGGGATCTTCCAGGGCATGAGGGGGATGCTGGCCCCGAGGGAGCTGAGGGTTCCTGGGGCAGATTTGGGGGTTCCTCAGGGCTTTGGGCACCCCAGGCTGATCCAGGACCCCCTGCCCTGGAAGTGTCCCCACGTCCTCCTGTCCTGGTTCCTGCTGTCCCCTGTCCAGGACCCTGCTCCCATCTGAGTCCTGATCCCATCCCTGCTCTCTGTCCTTGTCCCTGTCCCATATTCTCTATCTGGTCGCCATTCCCACCTTCCCTGTCCTGTTCCCCTTTTCCTATTCCACTCCCTAATTCCCATTTCTGTATTTCCTCTCTCATTCCCGTTTTCTGATTCCTGATCCCAATCCCAGTCCAGTATTCACAGTCCTATCACGAACATATTTTATTTAAAAAAAATCCTTTCCTTAGGATTTTTTCCCCCTCAGAAGCTGAGAGGGAAATGAAATGAATGTTCAAATGAAATTTAAACAAGAATTTTCTGCTGCCGTGGAACGCGCAGCGATCGCGCCTTTGATTGATCTCATCTGGTTGTTATTTTAATTAGCGGCCAATCAAAATTTCAGAGGTCTCAGACTCTCTGGTCACTCACAGGATTTTTATTATCATTCTTTTCTATGCCTTTCAAGCCTTCTGATGAAATACTTTTTTTTTTTTCTATTTTTTAGTATAGTTTTAATAGATCGTTTTCTTTCAATACAACATATATATCATAAAATAATAAATCAGCCTTCTGATGAAATCCTTTCTTCTACTCTTTGGTACAGTTTTAGCATGTCGTTTTCTTTTAATATAATATATATAATAAAATAAACCAGCCTTCTGAAACACAAGATTCTCATCTCTTCCCTCGTCCAGGGTGGTCCCTGTCCCCATTCCCATTCCCGGTCCCCATTCCCGGTCCCTGTCCCCATTCCCCGTCCCCATTCCCGGTCCCTGTCCCCATTCCTGGTCCCCATTCCTTGTCCCCATTCCCTGTCCCCATTCCCCGTCCCCATTCCCTGTCCCCATTCCCGGTCCCCATTCCCCTCTCCCCTGTCCCCCATTCCCTGTCCCCATTCCCGGTCGCCATTCCCGGTCCCCTCACACCGGACGCTCCTCCCCTCAGCCCATGACGTCACCGAGCAAACCCCGCGCTCCTCCCGCCCACCAATCCCAGCGCGCGATCGCTCCTAGATTTGCATAACCACGCCCATTCAGCTTGGCCCCGCCTGCTTTTGGGGGCCGGCGCTGCCCGGAGCGGGAGGAAGAGGAGGGGGAGAAGGAGGAAGAGGAAGAGGAGGGACAACGGAAGAGGAAGAGCGGCCCCAACCCCACGCGGTTCCCCCGCTCCGGCCGCAGCTGCCCCGGCCCCGCCGGCATCGCCCCCCGGAGCCCGCAGGTGAGCGGGGAGGGGGAGCTCGCCCCGAACCCATGGCGGGGGGGGCTCCGGGAGGGATTTTTGGGGGGCAGGGGAGGCAAATCCCATCCTTGTCCTTGTGGGGCAAATCCCATCGTGTCCCCATGGGGGCAAATCCCATCGTGTCCTTGTCCCCATGGAGGCAAATCCCATCCTGTCCTTGTGGGGCAAATCCCATCCTGAACTTGGATAAGGGCAAATCCCAAATTTTCCTTGTGGGGCAAATCCCAAATTTTCCTTTTGGGGCAAAACCCATCCTGTCCTTGGATGGAGGCAAATCCCATGGTGTCCTTGTCCCCCACGGGGCCAATCCCATTGGGACCCTTGTGGGGCCAATCCCATGGTGTCCTTGTCCTTCCTCCCCCAGAGCAGGAGTTCTGAGCATGGAGAGCAGCGAGGAGCCGGTGGCCGAGGCCGTTTTGAGCGGCTCCAGGGCGCAGGGAGAAGCCAGCGGGGAGGAGAAGCCGCGGAGATGCCTGAGCAGGAGGGGCTGCAAACGCAGAGCGCGGGGATCCGAGGGGCAAAGAGCCGGCCTGGGCCAGGGAGGGGCTCAGAGCCCCGAGCTGGGGCTCCGGGAGCAGCTCCAGGAGGGGCAGGAGAAGCCCCACGAGCGCTCGGAGTGCGGGAAGAGCTTCACCAAAAGGTCCCACCTGATTGTCCACCTGAGGAACCACATGGAACAACACCCGGGATCTGAGGGGGAAAAACCCACCCTGGACCTGGGTCAGAGATCAGAGCTGCGGGTCCGGGAGCAGCTCCAGGATGGGCAGGAGAAGAAGCCCCACAAGTGCTCGGAATGCGGGAAGAGCTTCAAGAGGAGATCCTGCCTGGTTGTCCACCAGAGGAGCCACACGGGATCTGAGGGGGAAAAACCCACCCTGGACCTGGGTCAGAGCTCAGAGCTGGGGGTCCAAGAGCAGCTCCAGGATGGGGAGAAGAAGCCCCACAAGTGTTTGGAATGTGGGAAGAGCTTCACCAAAAGGTCCCACCTGATTGTCCACCAGAGGAGCCACACGGGATCCGAGGGGGAAAAACCCACCCTGGACCAGGGTCAGAGCTCAGAGCTGGGACTCCAAGAGCAGCTCCAGGATGGGGAGAAGAGGCCCCACAAGTGTTTGGAGTGTGGGAAGAGCTTCATGCTGAGCTTCCACCTGGTTGACCATTCCAGAGTCCACACCGGGGAACGTCCCTACGAGTGCGGGCTGTGCGGGAAGAGCTTCACCAGCAGCTCCTACCTGAGGGTCCACCAGAGGATGCACACCGGGGAGAAGCCCTACGAGTGCGGGCAGTGCAAGAAGAGGTTCCTGACCAGCTCCTACCTCCTCGTGCACCAGCGGATCCACAAAGACGAGAAACCCTTCAGCTGCCCCGACTGCGGCAAGAGCTTCAGCCAGAAGTCCAACCTGGTCGTCCACCGGCGCATCCACACCGATGAGAGGCCCTACGAGTGTCCCCTGTGCGGGAAGGGCTTCAGGACAAACTGCCAGCTGGTTGTCCACCACAGGACGCACACGGGAGAGCGGCCCTACGAGTGTGGGCAGTGCGGGAAGAGCTTCAGCAGCAACTCCCAGCTGATTTTTCACCGGAGGAGCCACTCGGGGCGTCGCCGAGAGGGATCCGAGGGGGGAAAGCCCAGGCTGGGTCATGGAGGTGGTCAGAGATCCAAGCTGGAGGTTCAGGATGGGGAGAATTCCCACAAATGCCGGGAATGTGGGAAGAGCTTCATGTCCAAGTCCTCCTTGCTCTACCACCACCGCATCCACACCGGCGAGAGGCCCTACGGGTGTCCCCCAGTGCGGGAAGAGCTTCAGGGAGCGCTCGAGCCTCAACATCCACCTCAGGATCCACACTGGAGAACGGCCCTACAGGTGCCCCCAGTGCGGGAAGGGCTTCACCTCCAGCACGGGGCTGACCGTCCACCGCAGGAGGCACACAGGGGAGAGGCCCTACGAGTGCCCCCAGTGCGGGAAGAGCTTCAGGGAGCACTCGAGCCTCAAAGTCCACCTCAGGATCCACACTGGAGAACGGCCCTACAGGTGCCCCCAGTGCGGGAAGGGCTTCAGGGAGCGTTCAAGCCTCAACGTCCACCTCAGGATCCACACTGGAGAACGCCCCTACAGGTGCGGGCAGTGCGGGAAGGGCTTCACCTCCAGCACGGGGCTGACCGTCCACCGCAGGAGGCACACGGGGGGAGCGGCCCTACGAGTGCCCCCAGTGCCCCAAGAGCTTCAGCAGGAGCTCCCAGCTGCTGGTGCACCTGAGGTGCCACACCGGTGAGAGGCCCTACGAGTGCCCCCAGTGCGGGAAGGGCTTCAGGGAGCGCTCCCAGCTGCTGGTGCACCTGAGGTGCCACAGCGGCGAGAGGCCCTACGAGTGCCCCCAGTGCCCCAAGAGCTTCAGGGGGAGGTCCCAGCTGCTGGTGCACCTGAGGTGCCACACCGGCGAGAGGCCCTACGGGTGCGCCCAGTGCGGGAAGAGCTTCGCGACGAGCTCCTGCCTGATGAAACACCGCCGGAGCCACACGGGGGAGAAGCCCTACGAGTGCGGGTGGTGCGGGAAGAGCTTCGTGGTGAGGTCCCACCTCAACACCCACCTGAGGACCCACACCGGGGAGAAACCCTTCGAGTGCCAGCTGTGCGGCAAGAGCTTCAGCACCAGGTCCTACCTGGTCGTCCACCAGCGGTTCCACAGCGGGGAGAGGCCCTACAAGTGCGGGGAGTGCGGGAAGAGCTTCGTCATGTGCTCCCTGCTGATCGTCCACCGGAGGATCCACACCGGCGAGCGGCCCTACGTGTGCGACGTGTGCAGGAAGGGTTTCAGGAGCGGCTACCTTCTCCTGGTCCACCAGCGCTCGCACACGGACGAGAAACCCTTCCGGTGCCCCGACTGCGGCAAGGGCTTCAGGGAGAACTCCACCCTCACCGTCCACCGCCGCGTGCACACCGGGGAGAGGCCCTACCTGTGCCCCCAGTGCGGGAAAACCTTCATGCTGAGCTCCCGCCTGCGCGCCCACCAGAGGAGCCACACGGGGAGAACGTCCCCCACAGGTGCGAGGAGTGCGGCAAGGGGCTTCACCACCCGCCCGGGGCTGGTCCACCACCAGAGGAGCCACACCGGCGAGAAACCCTACGCGTGCGGGCAGTGCGGGAAGAGCTTCACCACCAGCTCCTGCCTGAGGTCCCACAAGAAGACGCACAGCGACGAGAAGCCCTTCGAGTGCCCGCTGTGCGGGAAGAGGTTCAGGGCGAGCTCCAGCCTCAGGAGGCACCAGAGCACGCACACGCGGGAGGAACCTTTGCACTGCGAGAAACCTTTCCGCTGTCCCGACTGCGGGAGGCGCTTCAAGCTCAACTCCTTCCTGGCCAAGCACCGGCTGATCCACGCCGGGGACGGCCCCCCGGCGAGTGTCACCTGTGTGGCAAGAGGTTCTCGGCCAGTTCTCTCCTGGCCAGGCACCGGTGGAAGTTCCATTGAGGGCGGCACTGGTGGTGGCCAGGAGGAGCTTGGTGGGGCTTCTCCAGCTCCATCTCACACGGGAGGATCTGCTCTGGATGGTGCCCAGTGAGCCCAGGTGGGCAGAGCCACCTTGATCCCTGTTTGGAGGACACCTGGCTGAAGGTTCCTCATCCTCCTGGATTTGTCACCTTCTGACCCGAAAAAATCTCAGTTTTTCACTGTTGTGGTGGTATTTAGCAACTCTTGATTGCCTCAGAGGTGTCTTCTCCACCATCAACCCATCCCCCATGGGAGGATCTGCTCTGGATGGTCCCCAGTGGGCCCAGGTGGGCAGAACCACCTTGATCCCTGTTTGGAGGACACCTGGCTGAGGGCTCCTCATCCTCCTGGGTTTGTCACCTTCTGACCCTGAAAAATCTCAATTTTTCCATCTTTTGGTGGTCTTCAGCAACTCTTGATTGCCTTGGATGTCTTCTCCAACATGAATCCATCCCACACGGGAGGATCTGCTCTGGATGGTCCAGGTGGGCAGAGCCACCTTGATCCCTGTTTGGGAGACACCTGGCTGAGGGCTCCTCATCCTCCTGGATTTGTCACCTTCTGACCCAGAAAAATCTCAAATTTTCCCTCTTTTGGTGGTTTTAAGCAACACTAGATTGCCTTGGTGGTCTCCACCATCAATCCATCCCACACGGGAGGATCTGCTCTGGATGGTCCCCAGTGGGCCCAGGTGGGCAGAGCCACCTTGATCCCTGTTTGGAGGACACCTGGCTGAGGATTCCTCATCCTCCTGGATTTGTCAACTTCTGACCCAAAAAAATCTCAGTTTTTCACTGTTGTGGTGGTATTTAGCAACTCTTGATTGCCTCAGAGGTGTCTTCTCCAACATGAATCCATCCCACACAGGAGGATCTGCTCTGGATGGCCCAGGTGGGCAGAGCCACCTTGATCCCTGTTTGGGGAACACCCGGCTGAGGGCTCCTCATCCTCCTGGATTTGTCACCTTCTGACCCCTGAAAAATCTCAGCTTTTCACTCTTGTGGTGGTATTTAGCAACTCTTGATTGCCTCAGAGGTGTCTTCTCCAACATGAATCCATCCCACACAGGAGGATCTGCTCTGGATGGCCCAGGTGGGCAGAGCCACCTTGATCCGTGTTTGGAGGACACCTGGCTGAGGGCTCCTCATCCTCCTGGATTTGTCACCTTCTGACCCAAAAAAATCTCGTTTTTCCTCTCCTTTGGTGGTCTTAACCCACACTAGATATCCTCTGAGGTCCTCTCCAACATCAATCCATCGTTTCTGGCCCGCGGGCGTCTTCCACAGCAAAATGGAGTTGGATTGGGGCAAAACCCTCAATTTTGGAGACTGTGGGGTGGAAAGCTCCAAAAGTGGGAAGGTGGGAAGAGGGAAGGGCCTCCAAAAAAAGTTCTTCCCACCCATGCAAGGAGGTGGATGCTCAGGGACACGTGGTTGGACTTTCTTGGTTCTGGTTTTCGAATGAAAAGGTTTCTGTTCATCCCTTTGAAAGCCCCGAAATTGGGGGTAGAAATAAAAATGTTGATGTGAGGTGTGGAGGGGACATGGTGGGACATGGACATGGATGGGGACATGGACATGGATGGGGACATGGATGGGGACATGGACATGGATGGGGACATGGACATGGATGGGGACATGGTGGGACATGGACATGGTGGGACATGGGCATGGATGGGGAGGTGGTGGGACATGGACATAGATGGGGACATGGACATGGTTGGGGACATGGTGGGACATGGACATAGATGGAGACGTGGCCATGAATGGGGATGTGGCCATGGGTGGTGGGTGGGGACATGGTGGGACATGGTTGGGGACATGGACATGGATGGGGACGTGGTGGGACATGGCCACGAATGGGGACGTGGCCATGGGTGGGGACATGGTGGGACGTGGCCATGGTGGGACATGGGCATGGATGGGGACATGGACATGGATGGGGACATGGTGAGACATGGACATGGATGGGGACATGGACATGGATGGGACGTGGTGGGACATGGACATGGATGGGGACATGGTGGGACATGGACATGGTGGGACATGGGCATGGATGGGGAGGTGGTGGGACATGGACATAGATGGGGACATGGACATAGATGGGGACATGGACATGGTTGGGGACATGGTGGGACATGGACATGGTGGGACATGGACATGGATGGGGACGTGGTGGGACATGGCCATGAATGGGGACGTGGCCATGGGTGGGGACATGGTGAGACATGGACATGGTGGGACGTGGGCATGGATGGGGACATGGCCATGGATGGGGACATGGTGGGACATGGACATGGTGGGACATGGACATGGTGGGACATGGACATGGATGGGGAGGTGGTGGGACATGGACATAGATGGGGACATGGACATGGTTGGGGACATGGTGGGACGTGGCCATGGATGGAGACGTGGCCATGGATGGGGACGTGGTGGGACATGGACATGGTGGGACGTGGCCATGGATGGGGACATGGACATGGATGGGGACATGGTGGGACATGGCCATGGATGGGGACGTGTCCATGGATGGGGACATGGTGGGACATGGACATGGTGGGACGTGGCCATGGATGGGGACGTGGCCATGGATGGGGACGTGGTGGGACATGGACATGGATGGAGACGTGGCCATGGATGGGGACATGGTGAGATATGGACATGGTGGGACATGGTTGGGGACATGGCCATGGATCAGGACATGGTGGGATGTGGCCATGGCTGGAGACGTGTCCATGGATGGGGACATGGACATGGATGGGGACATGGTGGGACATGGACATGGTGGGACGTGGCCATGGATGGGGACATGGCCATGGTTGAGGACATGGTGGGATGTGGCCATGGCTGGAGACGTGTCCATGGATGGGGACACGGTGTCACCTCCATGGCCGTCTGTCCCTTGGTGTCACCTCACCTCCATGGCGTTGGGGGGGCGACCCACGGTGTCCCTGTGGGAAGAGGAGGAGGAGGAGGAAGAAGACACCCATGGTGTGACCCAGTCACACGGGGAAGGAACCTGTGCCCAGGTGTCACCTCACCTGTGGTGTCACCTCCATGGTCCTGATGTCCCATCCCAGGACCCTCAAGTGTCACATCAGGGAGGAGGAGGAGGAGGAGGAGGAACAGGAGGAGGAGGAGGAGGAGGAGGAGGAGGAGGAGGAGGAGGGGAGGAGGAGGAGGAGGAGGAGGAGGAAGGCGCCCAGGGTGTGACCGGGTCACACGGGGAAGGAACCTGTGCCCAGGTGTCACCTCACCTGTGGTGTCACCTCCATGGTCCTGGTGTCCCATCCCAGGGGACATCAGTGTCCCCAAGTGTCACATCAGGGAGGAGGAGGAGGAGGAACAGCAGGATGAGGAGGAGGAGGAGGAGGAGGAGGAGGAGGAGGAGGAGGAGGAGGAGGAGGAGGAGGAGGAGGAGGAGGAGGAGGAGGAGGAGGAGGAGGAGGAGGAGGAAGGCGCCCAGGGTGTGACTGGGTCACACGGGGAAGGAACCTGTGCCCAGGTGTCACCTCACCTGTGGTGTCCCCCCCGGTGTCACCGGCGTGTCCCCAGCGCCATCCCCTCCCCGAGGAGGAGGAGGAGGAGGAGGAGGAGGAGGAGGAGGAAGGCGCCCGGGGTGTGACCCGGTCACATGTGGGGAAGCCGCGACAGGAACCGAGCGCGGCCGCAGCAGCACCGGAGGTACCGGGGAGCGCGGGGGGGGACGGGGCAAAAAACCCCAAAATTCTCCCCAAAAAAAATCCCCAAAAAATGTCCCCAAAGTCCCCTCGGGGGATGCTACGGAGGGGGAGGGGTGGAAGTGACCGAGGGGACCCCAAAATTTTTGTCACCCCCTTCCCCTCCCCCCCTGTCGCGGGAGGATGTGGCCACCCCCCCCCGCATGGAGGTGACAATTGGCGGGCGGCGGTGGCACCAAAAAAGAGCAAAAAAAAGCCAAAAAAAGCAAAAAAAAAAGCGCGCAGGTGGCACCTGGGGGGTGGCACTGAGAGAGGACGGGGGGGGGGGGTCCTGAGGTGCCACCAACGGGGGGGAGGTGACAAAGTGTGGGGGGGGAGGGATGTGGCCACCCCCGTCCCCCCCGCATGGAGGTGACAATTGGCGGGCGGCGGTGGCACCAAAAAAAAGAGCGAAAAAAAAGCGAAAAAAAGCGAAAAAAAAAAAAAAAAAGCGCAGGTGGCACCTGGGGGGTGGCACTGAGAGGGGACGGGGGGGTCCTGAGGTGCCACCAAGGGGGGGGAGGTGACAAAGGAGGGGGGGGGGGGGACGGGACGGGACGGGAAAAGCGGGGGAGGGGAGCGCGGTTGGGGCGCGACGGAAACGGCGCCGGTGCCGCCCGCGCCCGGGGCTCGGGGGTGGCGATGGATGGGGCGGCCTGTCGGTCTGTCCGTCTGTCGGTCTGTCCGTCTGTCCGTCTGTCGGTCCGCCCCTGTGTCCGTCTGTCCCCCCTGTCACTGTGTCCCCCTGTCCCCCTGTGTCCCCGTGTCCCCCCGTCCCTCCCCTGTCCCCCTGTCCCGCTGTCCCCGTGTCACCTGTGCCCCTCTCCCCCGTGCTCCTGTCACTCTGTCGCTCTGTCACCGTGTCCGTCTGTCCCCTTGTCACTGTGTCACCCTGTCCCATATCCCCCCCGTCCCTCCCATGTCCCCCTGTCCCCCTGTCCCCGTGTCACCTGTCCCCCTGTCCCCATGTCCCTCTGTCCCCGTGTCACCTGTGCCCCTCTCCCCCGTGCTCCTGTCACTCTGTCGCTCTGTCACCGTGTCCGTCTGTCCCCCTGTCACTGTGTCACCGTGTCCCCCTGTCCCCGTGTGTCCCCTGTCCCCCCGTCCTTCCCGTGTCCGCCTGTCCCCGTGTCACCTGTCTCCCTGTCCCCATGTCCCCCTCTCCCTCATCCTCCTGTCACCGTGTCCGTCTGTCCCCCTGTCACTGTGTCACCCTGTCCCCTGTCCCCCCGTCCCTCCCCTGTCCCCCTGTCCCGTGTCCGTCTGTCCCCGTGTCACCTGTGCCCCTCTCCCTCGCCCTCCTGTCACTCTGTCACCGTGTCCGTCTGTCCCCCTGTCCCCTGTCACTCTTTGCCCCCTCTCCTCCTCTCTACTGTCCCCCTGTCCCTCTGTCCCCCTGTCCCCCTGTCCCTCTGTCCCTCTGTCCCCCTGTCCCCCTGTCCCCCTGTCCCCATTTTCCCCTGTCCCCCTGTCCTCTCTCACCCTGGACCCCCCCAAAATTCTCTCCCCCAACCCCACAAACCCCAAATCCACCCCCAAAACCCCCAAAAATTGACTCCCCCAACCCCAAAATTGCTCCCCCAACCCCAAACCCACCCCCTAAACCCCCCAAAACTGACTCCCCCAACCCCAAAAACTGACTCCCCCAACCCCAAAATTTACTCCCCCAACCCCAAAATTTACTCCCCCAGCCCCAAAATTGCCTCCCCCCAATCCCAAAATTGACTCCCCCCACCCCACACACCCCAAATCCGACCCCATGAACCCCCCAAAATTGACTCCCCCAACCCCAAAATTCCTCCCCCCAACCCCAAATTTGCCCCCCCTCGTTCTCCCACCCCAAACCCATCCCCCAAAATCCACTCCCCCCACCCCACCAACACCAAAACCACCCCATAAACCCCCCCAAAACTGACTCACCCCAAACCCCAAAATTGCTCCCCCAACCCCACCCCCTAAACCCCCCAAAACTGACTACCCCCGACCCCAAAAATTCCCTCTGCCCACCCCAACAACCCCAAATCCAACCCCAAAATCTTCCCCCCCCACCGCCCCCCAAAATCCCTTTTTCCCCCCTTTTTATTTTCCCCGCCCCACAGATGGATCCGGACGCCCCCGCTGTTCCCCTGTCGCCCCCCGCCCTATTGAAATCCTACAAGTGGCGCACGGCGACCCCCGGGACGGGCGGGGACCCCCAAAAACTCGGGGGGTCCCCGGGGAGCCGGCGCTGGGCGCGGCTGCAGGGCTGGAGGCGCTCCCACAGCCACCCCGACGCTGTCGGCGACAGAGGCGGCGACAGAGGGGGCGGCGACAGGGGAGGTGACAGAGGTGGCGACAGGGGAGGTGACAGAGGGGTCGCCAAGGCCAGCGCGCGGCGGTCGCTGTTCCGGAGGGCGATCTCGGCCCCGTGCAAGGTGGCCAAAGGTGCGGGGGACACCTGGGGACATTGGGGACACCTGGGGACACGAGGGGACAGGAGGAGTGAGGGGTTTTGGGGTGGGTTTCGGGGTGGGGACGGTGGATTTTGGGGTGATGGATCCCCCAAAAATGGCACCTAAATCCCCCAAAAAGTGGCACCTAAATCCCCCAAAAATGGCACCTAAACCCCAAAAAATGGCACCTAAATCCCCCAAAAAATGGCACCTAAATCCCCCAAAAAGTGGCACCTAAATCCCCCCAAAATGGCATCTAAACCCCAAAAAATGGCACCTAAACCCCAAAAAGTGGCACCTAAACCCCCCAAAAAATGGCACCTAAATCCCCCAAAAAATGGCACCTAAATCCCAAAAAATGGCACCTAAATCCCAAAAAATGGCAACAAAAATCCCCCCAAAAAATGGCACCTAAACCCCAAAAAGTGGCACCTAAATCCCCCAAAAAGTGGCACCTAAATCCCCCCAAAAAATGGCACCTAAATCCCCCAAAAGTGGCGCCTAAATCCCCCAAAAAATGGCACCTAAATCCCCCAAAAAATGGCACCTAAATCCCAAAAAATGGCACCTAAACCCCAAAAAATGGGGGGTGATGGATTTATGGGGTGAGGGGTTTTAGGGGTGATGGATTTTGGGGTTTATGGAGTTTTGGGGTGGAGATGAAGGATTTTGGGGTGGGGTTGATGGATTATGGGGTGATGGGTTTATGGGGTGATGGGTTTATGGGGTGAGGGGTTTTAGGGTGATGGATTTATGGGGTGATGGATTTTGGGATGAGGGGTTTTGGGGTGGGGATGAAGGATTTTGGGGTGACGGATTTATGGGGTGATGGATTTTGGGGTTTATGGAATTTTGGGGTAGGGATGAAGGATTTTGGGGTGACGGATTTTGGGGTGATGGATTTTGGGGTTTATGGAATTTTGGGGTAGGGATGAAGGATTTTGGGGTGATGGATTTATGGGGTGATGGATTTTGGGTGATACCTCCATGGCCTTGTGTCCCTTGGTGTCACCTCACCCATGGTGCCACCTCCATGGCCTTGGTGTCACCTCAACCTTCAAGTCCCCTCCATGGCCTCGGTGTCACCACACTCATGGTGCCACCTCCATGGCCACCTGTCCCTTGGTGTCACCTTGCCCATGGTGTCACCTCCATGGCCACCTGTCCCTTGGTGTCACCTTGCCCATGGTGCCACCTCCATGGCCTTGTGTCCCTTGGTGTCACCTCCACCCTGGTGCCACCTCCATGGCCACCTGTCCCTTGGTGTCACCTCACTCCTGGTGTCACCTCCATGGCCACCTGTCCCTTGGTGTCACCTCCACCCTGGTGCCACCTCCATGGCCTCCTGTCCCTTGGTGTCACCTCCACCCTGGTGCCACCTCCACGGCCACCTGTCCCTCGGTGTCACCTCACTCCTGGTGCCACCTCCATGGCCACCTGTCCCTTGGTGTCACCTCCACCCTGGTGTCACCTCCATGGCCACCTGTCCCTTGGTGTCACCTCGCCCATGGTGCCACCTCCACGGCCTCCTGTCCCCTCCATGGGTGACAATGCCACCGTGTCCACCCGCTCTGTCCCCTCAGTGCCGTCCTTGGGGACATCCCCGGTGCCGCCCTTGGGGACATCCCCGGTGCCACCCGATGCCACCGTGTGGGACGTGTCCCAGTTCTCGCTGCTGGACGGACACCTGGTGCCACTGGCCAGGGACGAGCAGGTGAGTGGGGACATCCTGGTGACACCCGGGGTGGTGGCACCTCACGGTGTCCCCCGGGGTGGTGGCACCTCGTGGTGTCCCCTCGTGGTGTCCCCCGGGGTGGTGGCACCTCGTGGTGACACCTTGGTGTCCCCAGGGCCCCTGGCGCAGCAGGACCCACGCTGGCAGTGCCACCTCCGATGCCACCAACCTGTGCAGGAGGGACCCTGGTGAGGACTCGGGGGTGGCACAGGGGGTGACACAGGGGGTGGCACAGGGGGTGACACAGGGGGTGGCACACAGGGGGGTGGCACCTGTGGGCATGGGGTGGGGTGGGTGGCCTGTGTCCCTGTGTCCTGTCCCATGTCCCTGTCCCTGTCCCGTGTCCCTGTCCCGTGTCCTGTCCCTGTCCTGTGTCCTGTCCCATGTCCCTGTGTCCCTGTCCCTGTCCCTGTGTCCCTGTCCCTGTGTCCCTGTGTCCCTGTGTCCCTGTCCCTGTGTCCCTGTCCTGTGTCCTGTCCCTGTGTCCCTGTGTCCCTCTCCCATGTCCCTGCCCTGTGTCCTGTGCCCTGTCCCTGTGTCCGTGTCCCTGTCCCTGTCCCTGTCCCATGTCCCTTTCCCGTGCCCTGTCCCTGTGTCCCATGTCCTGTCCCGGTCCCTGTGTCCCTGTCCCGTGTCCTGTGCCCTGTCCCTGTGTCCTGTGTCCCTTGTCACCCTTCACTCCGTGACCCTGGGAGCTGGGACTGGGAACTGGGGGATACTGGGGGGCACTGGGGGATACTGGGGGTTACTGGGGGGCACTGGGGGGCACTGGGGGGCACTGGGGGTTACTGGGGGTTACTGGGGGGGGCACTGGGGGTTACTGGGGGTTACTGGGGGTTACTGGGAGTTACTGGGAGTTACTGGGAGTTACTGGAGGTTACTGGGGGTTACTGGGGGCACTGGGGGCACTGGGGGGCACTGGGGGGCACTGGTGGTGCTGAGTTTCCCCCCCCCAGATTTGGATGAGAGGAGCCCCCGGACTGAGCCCCCCCCGAGCTCCCAGTTCAGCAACGTCAAGGTGGGACCGGCCTGGCCCTGCCCTGTCCCCTGTCACCTCCCATGTCCCTGTCACCTGTCCCTGTCACCTCCCCTGTCCTTGTCCCCTCCCATGTCCCTGTCCCCATCCCTGTCCCCCTCCTTGTCCCTTCTTCACCACTCTGGGAGTGACACGGAGCTGTCCCTGTCCCATCCCTGTCACCTCCCTTGTCCCCATCCCTGTCCCATTCCTGTCCTTGTCACCTCCCCTGTCCCTGTCCCTCTCCCTGTCCCCGTCCCTGTCCCCTGTCCCCTGTCCCCATCCCTGTCACCTCCCTTGTCCCCATCCCTGTCCCTGGCCCCTGTCCTTGCCATTGTCCCCTGTCCCCATCCCTGTCCCTGCCACTGTCCCCTGTCCCTGTCCCCCATCCCTGTCCCTGTCACTGTCCCCTGTCCCTGTCCCCAGGGGCTGCTGTGGAAGAGGCTCCTCCGGGACAGGAGAAGCCGCGGTGCCACCAAAAATGACCCCGGGGTGGTGGCAGCGCCTGAGGGTGACAGGTAGGGGACACTCCTGGCCTTATGACACCCACCCCTGTCCCCTCAGTGTCACCTCAATGTCCCCATTTTTGGTGCCCTGGTGCCATTTCTGTCCCCGTTTTGGGGGTTCTGGTGACATTTCTGTCCCATTTTTGGTGTCTTGGTGCCATTTTTGTCCCATTTTTGGTGTCCTGGTGACATTTCTGTCCCCTCAGGGTCTCCAGCCGCAGCGGATCCCGCGAGTCCCTGGTGCCACCACCCGAGCTGGACCTCACAGGTGACAACGTCATCGTCCGGCCCGTGCACGGCAGCCTGGTCGGGGAGAGGTTCTGCTTCCAGGTATGGCCTAAAAACCCCAAAAAATGGCACCTAAACCCCAAAAAATGGCACCTAAACCCCAAAAAATGGTGCTTAAATCCCCAAAAAACGGCACCTAAACCCCCAAAAAATGGCACTTAAACCCCCAAAAAATGGCACTTAAACTCCCAAAAAATGGCGCCTAAACCCCCAAAAAATGGCACCTAAACCCCCCAAAAATGGTGCTTAAACCCCCCAAAAATTGGCACCTAAACCCCCAAAAATGGCACTTAAACCCCCAAAAAATGGTGCTTAAACCCCCCAAAAATTGGCACCTAAACCCCCAAAAAATGGCACCTAAACCCCCCAAAAATGGTGCCTAAATGCCCAAAAAACGGCACCTAAACCCCAAAAAATGGTGCTTAAATCCCCAAAAATTGGCACCTAAACCCCCAAAAAATGGCACCTAAACCCCCCAAAAAAATGGCACCTAACCCCCCAAAAAATGGCGCCTAAACGCCCAAAAAATGGCACCTAAATCCCCCAAAAAATGGCACCTAAATCCTAAAAAAATGGCACCTAAACCCCCAAAAAATGGCGCCTAAACCCCAAAAAATGGCGCTTAAATCTCCAAAAAACGGCACCTAAACCCCAAAAAGGGCACCCAGGGCACCCCAGGGATCATAATGGGGCACCCAGACCCCAAAAAGGGCACCTAAACCCCAAAAAGGGTCCCCTCAATGCCCTTGTCACCCTCAGTGTCCCCTCAGTGTCCCCTCAATGTCCCTGTCACCCTCAGCGTCCCCTCAATGTCCCTCACTGTCCCCTCATTGTCCCAGTCACCTTCAGTGTCCCCTCCATGTCCCTGTCACCCTCAGTGTTCCCTCATTGTCCCCTCGCTGTCCCCTCATTGTCCCCTCAGTGTCCTGTCACCCTCATTGTCCCCTCAGTGTCCTGTCACCCTCACTGTCCCCTCATTGTCCCCATCACCCTCAATGTCCCTCACTGTCCCCTCATTGTCCCCACAATGTCCCTGTCACCCTCAATGTCCCCTCAATCAATGTCCCTGTCACCCTCAGTGTCCCCTCAGTGTCCCTGTCACCCTCGATGTCCCCTCCATGTCCCTGTCACCCTCAGTGTCCCCTCATTGTCCCTGTCACCCTCAGTGTCCCCTCAGTGTCCCTGTCACCCTCAGTGTCCCCTCAGTGTCCCCTCTGTCCCCAGGTGATCACCCCCGAGTGCAGCCGCTCCTTCGGCTGCTCCTCCCTGGCCGAGCGCGACCGCTGGATCGAGGAGCTGCGCCGGGCAGCGCAGCCCAACCAGGTGGGACCCCTGGGACACCTCGGGGACACCTTGGGGACACCCTGGGGACACCTCGGGGACACCTTGGGGACACCCTGGGGACACCTCGGGGACACCTCAGCCACCCCCAGCCCCCTCATTGTGCTCTCCTGTGCTTGGGCTGGGTGGGGAAACTGAGGCACGAACTGCTCAGCGTGGAGCATCCTCAGTGTCCCCGTGTCCCCTCCTGTCCCCATCCCCACCTCCCTGTCAGAATTCTCTGTCCCCAACCCAAATCCTCCCTTGTCCCCTTTTTGTCCCCTTTGTCCCCACAACCGCCACCCCCATCCCCTTTGTCCCCTTGTCCTCTTGTCCTATCATCCCCTTGTCCGTTTGTCCCTTGTCCCCTTGTCCCATTGTCCCCATGACCCCCACTCACATCCCCACTATCCCCTTGTCCCTTTGTCCCCTTGTCCATTGTCCCCATGACCTGACCCCACCGACGTCCCCACTGTCCCTCTGTCCCATTGTCCCTCTGTCCCCCTGTCCCTCTGTCCCCTGTCCCCACAACCCCCACTCACATCCCCACTATCCCATTGTCCCATTGTCCCTTTGTCCCCTTCTCCCTTGCCCCTTTCCCCATCCCCATTGTCCCCATTGTCCCCTTCTCCCCATGTCCCCGTCCCCTTATCCCCATTGTCCCCTTATCCCCATTGTCCCCCTTGTCCCCATGTCCCCCGTCCCCTCATCCCCACTGTCCCCATTGTCCCTTTGTCCCCTTGTCCATCCCCATTGTCCCCTTGTCCATCCCCATTGTCCCCATGTCCCCCTGTCCCCATTGTCCCCTTGTCCCTTGTCCCCTTGTCCCATTATCCCCTTATCCCCGTTGTCCCCTTGTCCGTCCCCTTTGTCCCCTCATCCCCCTTGTCCCTTGTCCCATTATCCCATTGTCCCCATTGTCCCCATTGTCCCCTTGTCCCCTTCTCCATCCCCATTGTCCCCTTGTCCCCTTCTCCGTCCCCATTGTCCCCTTGTCCCTTGTCCCCTTATCCCATTATCCCCTTATCCCCTTATCCCCATTGTCCCCCTGTCCCTCTGTCCCTCTGTCCCCCAGGACAACTGCGAGCGCCTGGACCTCTCGCTGTCCCTGTTCCTCTTCGAGGGCCGCCACCTCCCTCCGCGCCGCCGCCTCCGCTGCCACCTCCAGCTGGACGGCGCCGTCTTCGCCCGCTCCACGGCCAAGCCGCCCGGCGACGACGGCCAGCTCTTCTGGGGCGAGCTCTTCCACCTGGCCGCGCTGCCGCCGGCGCGCGCCCTCACCGTCACCTTGTGCCACCAGCACCACCACGACGACCCCGCCGGGTGGCAGCCGGTGGCCTCGGTCACCATCCCGCTGGCCGAGCTGGCGGCGCCGGCGCGGCAGCCCCTGGAGCGCTGGTACGCCCTGAGCGGCGCCGGTTCCGATCCGGCGCCGGCGCTGCGGCTGCGCGGGCGCTACCGGCAGGTGAGGGTGCTGCCCATCGTGCGCTACAAGGAGCTGGCGGAGTTCATCACCTTCCACTACCGGGAGCTGTGCGGGCGGCTGGAGCCGGCCATCGCCGCGCGGCACAAGGAGGAGCTGGCCGGAGCCCTGGTGCGCGTGCTGCAGAGCACCGGCAAGGCCAAGGTGCGTTGGGTCGGGTGGGGTGGGGTTGGTTGAGTTGGGTTGGGTGGATTTGGGATGGATGGGGTTGGATGAGGTCAGTTGGGTGAGGATGGGATGGGTTGGGTTGGGTTGGGTGAGGATGGGATGGGTTGGGTGAGGATGGATTGGATGGGTTGGGTTGGGTGAGGATGGATTGGATGGGTTGGGTTGGGTTGGGTTGGGATGGGTTGGGTTGGATGAGGATGAGTTGGGTTGGGATTGATGAGTTGGGTAGGATTCGGTTGGGTTGGGTGAAGATGGGATGGGTTGAATGCGTTGAGTTGGGATGAGTTAGATGCGTTGGGTTGGATGAGTTGGGTTGGGTTGGGTTTGATGGGATGGGATGGATGCATTGGGTTGAGTTTGGTTGGGTTGGGTTGGATGAGTTGGGTTGAGCAAGAATGGAATGGGTTGGGTTGCGTTGACTTGAGTTGAATTGGGTTCAGTTGGGTTGGGTTGAGTTGAGTTGATTTGGGTTGGGTTGTGTTGAATGAGTTGAGTTGGGTTGGGTTGCGTTGGGTTAGGTTGGCTTGCATTGAGTTGGGTTAGGTTGGCTTGGGTTGGGTTGAGTTGAATGAGTTGAGTTGGGTTGGGTTGCATTGAGTTCAGTTGGGTTGGGTTGAGTTGAATGAGTTGCGCCACCACAGCATTCACGTAAAACCCAACCCAGAAGAACACCAGAAGACCCATCACGCTTGACCTGCTCACTTCGGTGTCCTGGGTGCCACCAACCCTTTGGGGTGTCCCAGGTGCCACCAAACCCCCTGGGGTGTCCCAGGTGCCACCAAACCGTCCCCACCTGTCCCCACAGTCCTTCCTGATCGACCTGGGCGTGGCCGAGCTCGACCGCCTCGACGAGCACGAGGCGCTGATCTTCCGCGAGAACACCTTGGCCACCAAGGCCATCGATGAGTACATGAAGCTGGTGGGGGCCAAGTACCTGCAGGACACGCTGGGTACGCCCAGGGGACACGGGGACATCCCAGGGGGTGGCAGGGGGTGGGACACCTCGGGTGGCATGGACATCGGGGTGGTGGGACAGCCCTGACCATCTGTGGGGACGTGGTGGTGACCTCTCGGTCACCTCATGGGTTGTGGGACATCCTTGACCATCCATGGGGACGTGGTGTGGGTTCCTTGGTCACTTCATGGGTTGTAGAACATCCCTGACCATCCATGGGGGGTGTTGTGGGTTCCTCGGTCCCCTCGTGGGTTGTGGGACACCCCTGACCACCCATGGGGATGTGTTATGGGTTCCTCCCGTCCATCCCCACCCTGATGACCCCTTGGTCCCCTCACGGGCTGTCCCCTGTCCCCAGGGGAGGTGGTGGCCCAGCTCTGCAGCTCCGAGGAGAGCTTCGAGGTGGACCCCAGCAAGATCTCGGGGCTGGAGCTGTTGGAGCACCAGCAGCACCTGCGGCAGGTGTGCGAGGAGACCCTGAGGCGCATCAGCGACGGCTCCGAGTGAGGGACGCCTTGGGGACACCTTGGGGACACCTGGGGACACCTGGGGACACCTGGGGTGGCGTCGGGGTGGCATCAGGGTCTGGAGAACCTGGGAGGAGCTGGAACATGGAGGTGGGATCAGGGATAGGACGGGGACCAGGGGTTGGGGATTGTCACCGTCCTGGGGTGGCACCAGGGTGGACCTGGGGACAAGTTTGGGATGGACATCAGGATGGACTTGGGGACAAATTTGGGGATGGAGATGGGTGACAGGGATGGGGATGGACACCAGGATGGACGCGGGGACAAGTTTGGAGACAGGGATGGGGATGGACACCAGGATGGACCCAAGGACAATTTTGGGATGGGGATGGACACCGGGATGGACCCAAGGACAATTTTGGGATGGAGATGGACATCAGGATGGACCCAAGGACAATTTTGGGATGGAGATGGACATCAGGATGGACCCGGGGACAAGTTTGGAGACAGGGATGGGGATGGAGACCAAGATGGACCCAAGGACAATTTTGGGATGGGGATGGACACCAGGATGGACCCAAGGACAATTTTGGGATGGAGATGGACACCAGGATGGACCTGGGGACAAGTCTGGGGATAACCATGGGTGACAGAGATGGGGATGGACATCGGGCTGGACGTCATGATGGACACACGGGGTCAAGCTTGGTGGCCTCCACACTCACACAACCCCAAAAAGCCCTCGATGCCACCGCCCCCCACACGATGCCACCGCCCCGCGGTGGCCCTGGCGCGTCCCCCGTGCCCACCACGCCGTGCCTGGGCAGGTCCTTCCCGTCGGAGCTGGCCGAGGTGTTCGCGGCGTGGCGGGACGCGTGCGCGGCGCGCGGCAAGGAGGACATCGGCCAGCGCCTGGTGTCGGCCTCGCTCTTCCTGAGGTTCCTCTGCCCGGCCATCATGTCCCCCAGCCTCTTCGGCCTGGTCCAGGAGTACCCCGGCGAGGCCACCGCCCGCAGCCTCACGCTGGTGGCCAAGGTCATCCAGAACTTGGCCAACTTCACCACGTAGGTGGCCACGGGGACGTGGGGTGGTGGGGACATCCCCGGCTGGGATCTGGGACCCTTTGACCATGATGGTGACCCATGACCATGATGGTGGACAAAGTGACCATGGTGGACCGAGTGATCATGATGGTGACCCCTTGACCATGGTGGTGACCCCTTGACCATGACCATGACGTTGACCCCTTGACCGTGACGATGACCCCAGACCATGGTGTTGACCCATTGACCATGACCATGTCAGTGACCCCAGACCATGGTGGTGACCCCTTGACCATGACCATGATGATGACCCCAGACCATGGTGGTGACCCCTTGACCATGATGATGACCCCTTGACCATGATGACCTTGGACCATGGTGACGACCCTAGACCATGGTGATGACCCCAGACCATGATGATGACCCCTTGACCATGTCAGTGACCCCAGACCATGGTGGTGATCCCTTGACCATGACCATGATGATGACCCATGACCATGTCAGTGACCCATGACCATGACGATGACCCCAGACCATGGTGGTGACCCCTTGACCAAGACCATGGTAGTGACTCTGACCATGATGATGACCTCAAACCATGGTGATGACCCCTTGACCATGACCATGGCGATGACCCCTTGACCATGACCATGGTGATGACCCCTTACCATGACCATGGTGATGACCTCTTGACCATGACCATGACGGTGACCCTGACCATGATGATGACCTCAAACCATGGTGATGACTCCTTGACCATGACCATGGTGATGACCCCTTGACCATGACCATGATGGTGACCCCTTGACCATGACCATGATGGTGACCCTGACCATGATGATGACCTCAAACCATGATGATGACCCCTTGACCATGACCATGGTGGTGACCCTGACCATGATGGTGGACCAAGTGACCATGGTGATGACCCCTTGACCATGACCATGATGGTGACCCTGACCATGATGATGACCTCAAACCATGGCGATGACCCCTTGACCATGTCCCCACGGTGATGACCCCTTGACTGTGTCCCCACGGTGCTGGCCCCAGGTTCGGCGACAAGGAACCCTACATGACCTTCATGAACGACTTCCTGGAGCGCAGCTGGGCCACCATGACCGAGTTCCTGCAGGCCGTGGCCTCGCCCGAGGCCAGCGCCCACATGGCCGCCTACGACGGCGTCGTGGACCTGGCCCTGGAGCTGGCCACGCTCCACCTGCTGCTCTGCGACATCTTCTCCAGCCTGGACCAGGTGCCACCGCCGCTGCCACCGCCCCTCTGTCCCCAGCGTCACCTCCTTGTCCATCGGGCTCCACCCGTGATGTCCCTGTGGTGTCCTCCAGGCCACGCAGGAGGAGCTGGAGCCGCTGCCCACCATCCTCAGGGCCATCAGGGAGGGGACACCTGTCCCCGTGTCCGTCCGCCTCAGCTCCACCGCCAGAAGGTACCTGGGGACACCTGGGGACATCTGGGGACAACGGGGACACGTTGGTGTCAGGATTTGGGGTTCCTCTGGTCCCGTCTGGGACTGGGAGATGGGTCTGGTCCCACCAGGGTTTGGGGTCCTCCAGGTCCCACCAAGATTTGGGCTCTGTCTGGTCCCACCAGGGTTTGGGGTCCCTCAGATCTCACCAGGGTTTGGGGTCCCTCTGACCCCATTCGGGATCAGGAGATGGATCCCATCCCACCAGGATTTGGGGTTCCTCTGGTCCAATCTGGGACTGGGAGATGGGTCTGGTCCCACCAGGGTTTGGGGTCTCTGTGATCCCACCGGGATTTGGGGTCCCTCAGATCCCACCAAGATTTGGGGTCTCTGTGATCGCCATTGTCCCCCTGTCCCCATGACCCCCACTCACACCCCATTGTCCCCATTGTCCCCATTGTCCCCCTGTCCATCTGTCCCTCTGTCCCCACTCACACCCCATTGTCCCATTGTCCCCATTGTCCCCATTGTCCCCCTGTCCATCTGTCCCTCTGTCCCCACTCACACCCCCACATTGTCCCCATTGTCCCCATTGTCCCCCTGTCCATCTGTCCCTCTGTCCCCACTCACACCCCATTGTCCCCATTGCCCCATTGTCCATCTGTCCCCATTGCCCCATTGTCCCCCTGTCCATCTGTCCCATTGCCCCCATTGTCCCCATTGTCCCATTGCCCCCATTGCCCCATTGTCCCCATTGTCCCCATTGTCCCCATTGTCCCCATTGCCCGATTGCCCCCATTGCCCCATTGTCCCCATTGTCCCCATTGTCCCCATTGTCCCCATTGCCCCATTGTCCCCATTGTCCCATTGTCCCCATTGTCCATCTGTCCGTCTGTCTGTCCCCTCCCAGCCCCTCGGACGCCCCCAGGCCGGGATTTCTCCCCCCTCGGGACCTCCCCAAACACAGCCCCCTCCTCAAGAGCCAATCCCTGACCAGCGTCCGCCGCCTCCGCGCCCACGACGAGGCCACAACGGCGGCGCCACCCCCGGTGCCACCCCCGGGGACACCCCCGGGGACACCGGAACCGCTCCCGGGCCCGGCCCCGGTGGTCCCGGCCCGGCGCCGCCGCCACGTCCAGCGCACGCAGTCGGTGCCGGCGCAGGGGAAGGGGCCGCGGTGCCCGCCCGAGTGCGGTGACAGCGCGGCCCAGGTGGCACCGGCACCGCCCGGGGGTGGCACCGGAGCGCCGGGGACCGGGGATGGCGCGGTGAGTGGCGGGGAGGACACGGCGGCACCGGGGCGGGGCGGGGACGGGTTTGGGCACCGGGATGAGGGGTTGGGGTGCGGTGGCATTAATGGGGGTGTGGTGGCATTAACGGGGGTGTGGTGACATTAACGGGGGTGTGGTGACACTAACGGGGGTGTGGTGGCACTAACGGGGGTGTGGTGACATTAACGGGGGGGTGGTGGCATTAATGGGGGTCTGGTGACATTAACGGGTGGCCTGGTGCCATTACCGGGCCATTACCGGCCATTACCGGCTGTCCCGGTGCCATTCCCGGCTGTCCCGGTGCCATTACCGGGTGTCCGGTGCCATTACCGGCCATTCCCGGCTGTCCCGGTACCATTACCGGGCCGTTACCGGCTGTCCCGGTGCCATTACCGGCCATTACCGGCTGTCCCGGTGCCATGTTACCGGCTGTCCCGGTGCCATTACCGGCCATTACCGGCTGTCCCGGTGCCATTACCGGCTGTCCCGGTGCCGTTATCGGCCGTTACCGGGTGTCCCGGTGCCATTACCGGCCATTCCCGGGTGTCCGGTGCCATTACCGGCTGTCCCGGTGCCATTACCGGCCATTCCCGGGTGTCCGGTGCCATTACCGGCTGTCCCGGTGCCATTACCGGTGCCATTACCGGCTGTCCCGGTGCCATTCCCGGCCGTCCCGGTGCCATTACCGGCCATTGCCGGCTGTCCCGATGCCATTACCGGCTGTCCCGGTGCCATTACCGGCTGTCCCGGTGCCATTACCGGGCCATTCCCGGGTGTCCGGTGCCATTACCGGCTGTCCCGGTGCCATTACCGGCTGTCCCGGTGCCATTACCGGGCCATTCCCGGGTGTCCGGTGCCATTACCGGCTGTCCCGGTGCCATTACCGGGCCATTACCGGGTGTCCCGGTGCCATTACCGGCCATTACCGGCTGTCCCGGTGCCATTACCGGGTGCCCGGTGCCATTACCGGCCGTTACCGGCTGTCCCCGTTGTCGCAGCCCCGGGGGAAGCTCCGCTCGTCGGCGTCGCTGCCCCGCAAGCCCTCGGTGCCGTGGCAGCGCCTGGCCGAGGACGCGGCGGCGCCGGGGGAGCTCTACGGGCTGAGGCCGCTCGAGAAGGTAACCCCGGTGTCCCCCGGTGTCCCCAATCCCCGGTGTCCCCATCCCGCTGTCCCCAAGCCCTGTTGCCCCTGTCCCGGTGTCCCCCGATGTCCACAAGTGTCCCCATCCCGGTGTCCCACGGTGTCCCCCGATGTCCCCAAGCCCCGGTGCCCCTGTCCCGGTGTCCCCAAGCCCCGGTGCCTCTGTCCCGGTGTCCCCAGCACGTGGGGAGGTGACCGAGGCTGGGTGACACCTCCCGGTAACTTCGTGCCCAGTGCCCCCAGCTCCCGGTAACCGGGTCCCCGGTGTCCCCAAGCCCCCGGTCCCCTCCCGGTGACCCTGTCCCGCTGTCCCCAAGCCCCGGTAACCGGGTCCCCGGTGTCCCCTCGGTGTCCGCAGCACGGGCGGCTGCTGGAGGCGCTGCGGGAGCGCCTGGAGCGGGCGGTGTCCCCAAACCCCCGGTGTCCCCAAATCCCCGGTGTCCCACCGGTGTCCCCAATCCCCGGTAACCGGGTCCCCGGTGTCCCCATCCCGGTATCCCCAGCACGGGCGGCTGCTGGAGCGCCTGGAGCGGGCGGTGTCCCCAAGCCCCCGTTACCCCCGGTGTCCCCAAGCCCCGGTGTCCCTGTCCCGGTGTCCCCAAGCCCCGGTGCCGCTGTCCCGGTGTCCCCAAGCCCCCGGTGTCCCTGTCCCGGTGTCCCCAAGCCCCGGTGCCGCTGTCCCGGTGTCCCCAAGCCCCCGGTGTCCCCAAAACCCCGGTGTCCCCCCGGTGTCCCCAGACCCCCGTTACCCCCGGTGTCCCCAAGCCCCGGTGCCGCTGTCCCGGTGTCCCCAAGCCCCGGTGTCCCTGTCCCGGTGTCCCCAGCACGGGCGGCTGCTGGAGGCGCTGCGGGAGCGCCTGGAGCGGGCGGTGTCCCCAAACCCCCGGTGTCCCCTCGGTGTCCCCAATCCCCCGTTAGCCCCGGTGTCCCCAAGCCCCCGGTGTTCCCCCGGTGTCCCCAAGCCCCGGTGTCCCTGTCCCGGTATCCCCAGCACGGGCGGCTGCTGGAGGCGCTGCGGGAGGAGCTGGCGGAGCTGCGGGAGCGCCTGGAGCGGGCGGAGGCGCGGGCGGCGCGGGCCGAGCAGCAGCACCGGGAGCGCCTGGAGCGGCTGCGGGGGCAGCTGGACGAGGGCAACGCCCGAGCCGCCAACCTGGCGGCCAGGTGGGCGTGGGGACCCCGAAAATGGGGTGGGGGACCCCGAAAATGGGGTGGGGGGCCCCGAAAATGGGGAGGGGGGCACCAAGAATGGGGAGGGGGGCACCGAAAATGGGTGGGGGGCACCGAGAATGGGGAGGGGGGCACTGAATATGGGGTGGGGGTGGCCAAAAATGGGGTGGGGGGGCACCTAAAATGGGGTGGGGGATCCCGAAAATGGGGTGGGGGGCCCCGAAAATGGGGTGGGGGGCACTGAGAATGGGGTGGGGACCCCGAAAATGGGGTGGGAGCGGCCAAAAATGGGGTGGGGGGCACCGAGAATGGGGTAGGGGGCACCGAAAATGGGGTGGCCCAGTTTGGACCCCCGTTTGGCCCCAGTTTGTCCCAGTTAGGCCCAGTTTGCCCCAGTTTGTTCCAGTTTGGGATCCCAGTTTGGGGTCCCAGTTTGGGGTCCCAGTTTGGGGTCCCAGTTTTGCCCCAGTTTTCCCCAGTTTGGGGTCCCAGTTTTCCCCAGTTTGGGGTCTCAGTTTGTCCCAATTTGTCCCAGTTTGGGGTCCCAGATTGCCCCAGTTTTGCCCCAGTTTTCCCCAGTTTGGGGTCCCAGTTTGGGGTCCCAATTTGTCCCAGTTTGGGGTCCCAGTTTTGCCCCAGTTTTCCCCAGTTTGGAGTCCCAGTTTGGGGTCCCAGTTTGCCCCAGTTTGTTCCAGTTTGGGATCCCAGTTTGGGGTCCCAGTTTGGGGTCCCAGTTTGCCCCAGTCTGTCCCAGTCTGTCCCAGTCTGTCCCAGTTTGTCCCAGTTTGCCCCAGTTTGTCCCAGTTTGTCCCAGTTTGCCCCAGTTTATCCCAGTTCATCCCAGTTTGTCCCTCCCTGTCCCAGTTTGCCCCAGTTTATCCCAGTTTGTCCCTCCCTGTCCCCCCAGGCTGACGGCGGCTGAGGGCGGCCGCAAGAAGGACCTGGAGAGGCTGAAAAACAACGAGGAGAGAGGGAGGGAACTGGTGAGACTGGGAGGGGACACTGGGGACACTGGGAGGGGACACTGGGGACACTGGGGGGACTGGGAGGGGACACTGGGGACACTGGGAGGGGACACTGGGGACACTGGTGAGACTGGGAGGGGACACTGGGGACATTGGGGACACTGGGAGGGGACACTGGGGGGACTGGGGGGACTGGGGACACTGGGAGGATGGGGGGGACACTGGGGACACTGGGGGGACTGGGAGGGGACACTGGGAGGGGACACTGGGAGGGGACACTGGGAGGGGACACTGGGGACACTGGGGACACTGCGGGGACTGGGAGGGGACACTGGGGGGGACACTGGGGACACTGGGAGGGGACACTGGGGACACTGGGGGGACTGGGAGGGGACACTGGGAGGGGACGCTGGGGGGACACTGGGGACACTGGGGGGACTGGGGACATTGGGGGGACTGGGATGGACTGGGGACATTGGGGACACTGGGAGGGGACACTGGGGACACTGGGAGGGGACACTGGAGGGACTGGGAGGGGACACTGGGGACACTGGGGGGGACATTGGGGGTGACACAGAGGGGACACAGAGGTGACATGGAGGGTGACAAAGAGAGGACACAGCAGGGTACAGGGGGACACTGAGGGGACACTGAGGGTGACACCAAGGTGACACAGAGATGACCTAGAGAGTGACACTGAGGTGACACGGACGTGACACCAGGGTGACACTGAGGGTGACACTGAGGGTGACACTGAGGGTGACACAGAGAGTGACACTAAGGTGGCACTGAGGTGACACAGAGATGACACCAAAATGTCCCCTGTGTCCCCTGTGTCCCCTGGTGTCCCCTGATGTCCCCCCGTGTCCCCTGTGTCCCCCTGTGTCCCCTGGTGTCCCCTGGTGTCCCCTGGTGTCCCCCTGTGTCCCCTGGTGTCCCCTGTGTCCCCTGTGTCCCTCGGTGTCCCCTGGTGTCCCCTGTGTCCCCTGTGTCCCCTGGTGTCCCCTGATGTCCCCCCGTGTCCCCTGTGTCCCCTGTGTCCCCTGATGTCCCCCCGTGTCCCCTGGTGTCCCCTGTGTCCCCCGGTGTCCCCTGTGTCCCCTGTGTCCCCCTGTGTCCCCTGTGTCCCCTGGTGTCCCCCTGTGTCCCCGGTGTCCCCTGGTGTCCCCTGGTGTCCCCCTGTGTCCCCCGGTGTCCCCTGGTGTCCCCTGTGTCCCCTGTGTCCCCTGTGTCCCCTGTGTCCCCTGGTGTCCCCTGTGTCCCCTGTGTCCCCTGTGTCCCCTGGTGTCCCCCTGTGTCCCCTGTGTCCCCTGTGTCCCCTGTGTCCCCTGGTGTCCCCTGTGTCCCCTCTGCAGGAGCGGCGCCTCTCGGGGCTGGAGCAGGAGCTGCGCAGGGCCCGGGGCCACCCCTGCCACGTCCCCAAGGTGTCCCCAGGGTGTCCCCAAAGTGTCCCCGAGTGCCACCACGAGCCTGGTGACGACAGCGACGCCACCAGCGTGTGACACCGAATGTCCCCAAGGTGTCCCCGAGGTGTCCCCAAAGGGGCTGCCACCAGCGATGCCACCGGCGTGTGACACCACAGATGTCCCCAAGGTGTCCCCAAGGTGTCCCCGAGCTGCGCAGGACCCGGGGCCACCCCCGCAATGTCCCCAGGGTGTCCCCAAGGTGTCCCCAAGGTGTCGCCACCCCCCGCAGTGTCACAGGAATAAACGATGGCGTTGTCACCAGGGCTGTCCCCAGCTCCTTGGGGACACTCGGGGACGTCTCCGTGTGACCCCACCCGGTGTCCCCAATGTCCCCTTGATGTCCCCATGGTGTCCCCATGGTGTCCCCAATGTCCCCTTGATGTTCCCAATGTCCCCATGGTGTCCCCCCACTGCCAACTCAGTGTCCCCTTGATGTCCCCTTGATGCCACCATGGTGTCCCCTCAGTGCCACCCCAGTGCCCCCACTTTGTCTCATTTCAAGGGGACACTGGGGACATTTTTTGGGGGAGCTGTGGTGACATTTTTTGGGGACTTTTGGGGACGTTTTTTGGGGACGTTTGGGGACATTTTTGGGGTCAGCCCCGTTTTTGGGGGTTTTTATTTTGGGGTTCCGGGGTTTTTTGGGGTGCCAGAGGTACCTGAGGGGGGATGGCACCCCCTGAACCCATTCCAGCTGTCCCCAAATGTCCCCAATGTCCCCAAACCTCCCCAATAACACAAACCGCACACACCGGGATCGTTTTTTGGGGTCAGCCCCGATTTTGGGGTTTTTTATTTGGGGGTTCCGGGTTTCTTGGGGTGCCAGAGGTGGATGGTGAAGACATCCCAAGGAGGGGATGGCATCCCCTGAACCCATTCCAGGTGTCCCCAAATGTCCCCAATGTCCCCAAATGTCCCCATTAAACACCAACACCAGGAGTCGATGGTTGTTTGGGGTCAGCCCCGATTTTGGGATTTTTACCCCAATTCTTTTTGGGGTTCTGGGCTTTTTGGGGGTGCCATGCCCTGAGGGGTGCCACAGGTACCTGAGGATGACAAAGGGATCCCCAAAACCCCTTCAGTGTCACCCCAATGCTCCCAAACATCCCCAAATCCCCATTAAACACCAACACCAGGAGTCGATCGTTTTTTGGGGTCAGCCCCGATTTTGGGGTTTTTTATTTGGGGGTTCCGGGTTTCTTGGGGTGCCACAGGTACCCAGGGATGGTGAAGGCCTTGATGTGCCCTGAACCCCAAATTTCCCCCCATAAACCCCCCTTTGATGTCACCCAAGCATCTCCAAACGTCCCCAATGTCCCCGTCCCCAATAACACAAACCGCACACACCGGGATCGTTTTTTGGGGTCAGCCCCGATTTTGGGGTTTTTACCCCAATTCTTTTTGGGGTTCTGGGTTTTTTGGGGGTGCCATGCCCTGAGGGGTGCCACAGGTACCTGAGGATGACAAAGGGATCCCCAAAACCCCTTCAGTGTCACCCCAATGCTCCCAAACATCCCCATTAAACACCAACACCAGGAGTCGATCGTTTTTTGGGGTCAGCCCCGCTTTTGGGGTTTTTTATTTGGGGGTTCCGGGTTTCTTGGGGTGCCAGAGGTGGCCGGGGATGGTGAAGGCGTCGACGCTGCCGCTCATGGTGCGGGCGGGCAGGCGGCAGAAGCGCCTCTGGTCCGACTGGTATTTGTACAGGGCCTCCACCATGGGCAGGGGGACGCTGCGGGGCCCCGAGCCCGACAGGCGCTTTAGGGTCGGGGGGATCCCCCCCAAAGCGTAAACGCCCCGGAATTGGCAGCCCCCGTCCCGGAATAGGATCAGGAGTTGTTGGGCTGAGCTCTGCTCCATCTCCTGCAACAGAAAAATGGGATTTTGGGTCAAGTTATGGGGATTTTTTGGGATTTTCTGCGATTTTTTGGTGATTTTTTTGGGATTTTTTGGGGTTTTTTCAGCTTTTTTTGGGGGATTTATGGCGGTTTTTTTGAGGAATTTTTTGGGGGGTTTATGGGTTTTATTTGGGGATTTTTTGGGATTTTTTTGGGATTTTTTGGGATTTTTTTGGGATTTTTTGGGATTTTTTTTGGGTTTTTTTAGCTTTTTGCAGGGGATTTGTGGGGGATTCATGGCTTTTTTGGGGTTTTTTTTTATGGCTTTTTTTGGGGGGGTTTTCAGCTTTTATGGGTTTTATTTGGGGTTTTTTGGGAGGTTTATGGGGTTTTTTTGAGGATTTATAGGGTTTTGGGGGGCATTTTCCAGGGCTATGTGAGGCATTCATGGGGTTTTTGTGGGGGATTTTGGAGGTATTTTTTGGGGATTTTATGGGTTTTATTTGGGGAATTTTTGGGGATTTTTCTGAGATTTTTTGAGGATTTTTTGGGGAATTTTTTTGGCTTTTTTTTGGATTTTTTTAGGATTTTTTTGGTGTTTTTGTGGTGTTTTTGGTGTTTTTGGGGAGGTGCTTTAGGGTCGGGGGGATCCCCCCCAAAGCGTAAACGCCCCGGAATTGGCAGCCCCCGTCCCGGAATAGGATCAGGAGTTGTTGGGCTGAGCTCTGCTCCATCTCCTGCAAGAGAAAAATGGGATTTTGGGTCAATTTATGGGGTTTTTTTGGGATTTTTTGTGGTTTTTCTGCGATTTTTTGGTGATTTTTTGGGGTTTTTTTCAGCTTTTTTTGGGGGATTTATGGTGGTTTTTTGAGGAATTTTTATGGGTTTTATTTGGGGATTTTTTGGGATTTTTTTCGGATTTTTTGGGATTTTTTTCGGATTTTTTGGGATTTTTTTGGGATTTTTTTGGGGTTTTTTCAGCTTTTTGCGGGAGATTTGTGGGGGATTTATGGCTTTATTTGGGGTTTTTTTATGGCTTTTTTTGGGGGGTTTTGCACCTTTTATGGGTTTTATTTGGGGTTTTTTGGGAGGTTTATGGGGTTTTTTTGAGGATTTATGGGGTTTTTGGGGGCATTTTCCGGGGCTATGTGAGGTATTAATGAGGTTTTTGTGGGGGATTTTTTGGGGTTTTTTGGGGGATTTTATGGGGTTTATTTGGGGAATTTTTGGGATTTTTTTAGGATTTTTTTGAGGATTTTTTGGGGATTTTTTTGGGATTTTTTTGGATTTTTTGGGGATTTTTTGAGGATTTTTTGGGATTTTTTTTGGGATTTTTTTTTATTTTTTTTAGGATTTTTTGAGGATTTTTTGAGGATTTTTTTTGGTTTTTTTTTGGTATTTTTGTTTTTTTTTTCGGGAGGCGTTTTAGGGTCGGGGGGATTTTTTTCAGCTTTTTTTGGGGTTTTTTTTTTTGAGTTTTATTTGGGTTTTTTTGAGGGTTATTTGGGGGCATTTACGGGGTGATGTGGGGAGACTCATGGGGGTTTTATGGGATTTTTTGGGGGTTTTTTGGGAGGCTTTATGGGTTTTTTTGGGGATTTTTGGGGTTTTTTGAGTTTGGGGGGTGTTTTGGGGGGATTTTTGGAGTTTTTTGGGGTGTTTTTGGGATTTTTGGGGTCTCACCTGCAGCACTTTGCTCCTTTCGGTATCACTGTAGGATTTTGGGGTTTTTGGGCTCCTTTTGGGTTTTTTGGGCTCCTTTTGGGATTTTTGGGCTCCTTTTGGGGTTTTTGGGCTCCTTTTGAGGTTTTTTGGGCTCATTTTGGGGTTTTTGGGACCCCTGTCTGGGTTTATGGGGTTTTTGGGGGATTTTGGGGTTTTTGGGGTCTCACCTGCAGCACTTTGCTCCTTTCGTGATCGCTGTAGGATTTTGGGGTTTTTGGGCTCCTTTTGGTGTTTTTGGGCTCCTTTTGGGGATTTTTCGGATCCTTTTGGGGTTTTTTCGGATCCTTTTGGGGTATTTGGGACCCCTGTCTGTGTTTATGGGGTCTTGGGGGTGTTTTTGGGGCATTTTTGGGGTATTTGGGGTCTCACCTGCAGCACTTTGCTCCTTTTGGCATCACTGTAGGATTTTGGGGTTTTGGGCTCCTTGTGGGGTTTTTTGGGTTCCTTTGCCGGCTGTGGTTTTTTGGGGGTGTTTTTGGGGGATTTTTGGAGTTTTTTGGGCTCTTTTTGGGGTATTTTGGGGTCTCACCTGCAGCACTTTGCTCTTTTCGTGATCGCTGTAGGATTTTGGGGTTTTTTGGGCTCCTTTTGGTGTTTTTTGGATCCTTTTGGGGTTTTTGGGCTCCTTTTGAGGTTTTTTGGGCTCCTTTTGGGGTTTTTGGAACCCCTGTTTGGCTGTGGGATTTTGGGGGGTGTTTTTGGGGGATTTTTGGGGTATTTTGGGGTCTCACCTGCAGCACTTTGCTCCTTTTGGGATCCCTGTAAGATTTTGGGGTTTTTTGGGTTCCTTTTGGTGTTTTTGGGCTCCTTTTGGGGTTTTTTGGATCCTTTAGGGGTTTTTGGGACCCCTGTCTGTGTTTATGGGGTCTTTGGGGTGTTTTGGGGGGTTTTTGGGGTCTCACCTGCAGCACTTTGCTCCCTTCAGGATCACTGTAGGATTTTGGGGTTTTTTGGGCTCCTTTTGGGGTTTTTGGGTTCCTTTTGGGGTTTTTTGAGCTCCTTTTGGCGTTTTTGGAACCCCGGTCTGGCTGTGGGATTTTGGGGGGTGTTTTTGGGGGATTTTTGGAGTTTTTTGGGGGATTTTTGGGGTGTTTTGGGGTCTCACCTGCAGCACTTTGCTCCTTTCAGGATCTCTGTAGGATTTTGGGGTTTTTGGGCTCCTTTTGGGGTTTTTCGGATCCTTTTGGGGTTTTTCAGATCCTTTTGGGGTTTTTGGAACCCCTGTCTGGGTTTATGGGGTCTTGGGGTCGCTTTTGGGGGATTTCTGAACTTTTTTGGGGGATTTTTGGGGTATTTGGGGTCTCACCTGCAGCACTTTGTTCCTTTCGTGATCCCTGTAGGATTTTGGGGTTTTTTGGGTTCCTTTTGGGGTTTTTGGGTTCCTTTTGGTGTTTTTTGGATCCTTTTGGTGTTTTTTGGATCCTTTTGGGGTTTTTGGGCTCCTTTTGAGGTTTTTTGGGCTCCTTTTGGGGTTTTTGGAACCCCTGTTTGGCTGTGGGATTTTGGGGGGTGTTTTTGGGGGATTTTTGGGGTATTTTGGGGTCTCACCTGCAGCACTTTGCTCCTTTTGGGATCGCTGTTGGATTTTGGGGTTTTTGGGCTTCTTTTGGTGTTTTTGGGCTCCTTTTGGTGTTTTTGGGCTCCTTTTGTGGTTTTTTGGGCTCATTTTGGGGTTTTTGGGACCCCTGTCTGGGTTTATGGGGTCTTGGGGTCGCTTTTGGGGGATTTTTGGACTTTTTTGGGGGATTTTTGGGGTGTTTTGGGGTCTCACCTGCAGCACTTTGCTCCTTTCAGGATCGCTGTAGGATTTTGGGGTTTTTGGGCTCCTTTTGGTGTTTTTGGGCTCCTTTTGGGGATTTTTTGGGCTCCTTTTGGGGTTTTTTGGGCTCCTTTTGGGGTTTTTGGAACCCCTGTCTGTGTTTATGGGGTTTTGGGGGTGTTTTGGGGGGTTTTTGGGGTCTCACCTGCAGCACTTTGCTCCTTTCGGGATCGCTGTAGGATTTTGGGGTTTTTTGGGCTCCTTGTGGGGTTTTTTGGATTCCTTTGCCGGCTGTGGTTTTTTGGGGGTGTTTTTGGGGTGTTTTTGGGTGTTTTGGGGTCTCACCTGCAGCACTTTGGCCCTCAGGGGGGCGTTGGGGGTCCCGGCCAGCACACAATGGGCCAGGGCGTTCTGGATCAGCGGCCGGTTGGACCTGGCCGTGGGCTCCTTGTACAGCCTGGGACCTGCAGAGGGAATTTGGGGCAAATTGGGGGGATTTTGGGGAAATTTGGGGAGTTTGGGGAAAATTTGAGGGGTTTTGGGGAAAATTTGAGGGATTTTGTGGGGTTTTAGGGGCAGATTTGGGGGTTCTGGATCAGCCCCCGGTTGGACCTGGCCGTGGGCTCCTTGTACAGCCTGGGACCTGCAGAGGGAATGTGGGGCAAATTTGGGGCATTTGGGTGAAATTTGGGGAGTTTGGGGAAAATCTGGGGGATTTTGGGGGAAATTTGAGGGATTTTTGGGGAGAACTGGGGGAGAATTGGGGGAAATTTGAGGGATTTGAGGGGGAAATCAGGAGCTGGGCGTGGGCTCCTTGTACAGCCTGGGACCTGGGCATGAGGGAAAATTGGGGCAAATTTGGGGGATTTTGGTGAAATTTGGGTGATTTAGGGGAAATTTGGGGATTTTGGGGAAAATTTGGGGGTTTTGGGGAAAATCTGAGGGGTTTTGGGGGAATTTGTGGGGTTTTAGGGGCAGATTTGGGGGCTCTGGATCAGCCCCTGGTTGGACCCGGCCAAGGCTCCTTGTACAGCCTGGGACCTGCAGAGGGAATTTGGGGCAAATTTGGGTGATTTTGGGGAAATTTGGGGGATTTGGGGGAAAATTTGAGGGGTTTGGGGGAAAATTTGGGGAGTTTGGGGAAAATTTGAGGGATTTTGGGGGAGAATTGGGGGAAATTTGAGGGATTTGAGGGGGAAATCGGGAGCTGGGCATGGGCTCCTTGTACAGCCTGGGACCTGGGCATGAGGGAAAATTGGGGGAAATTTGGGGGATTTTGGTGAAATTTGGGGAGTTTGGGGAAAAATTGGGGAGTTTGGGGAAAATTTGAGGGGTTTTGGGGGAAATTTGAGGGGTTTTGGGGGAAATTTGAGGGGTTTTGGGGAGTTTTAGGGGCAGAGTTGGGGGTTGTGGATCAGCGGCCGGTTGGACCCAGCCAAGGCTCCTGGTACAGCTGGGACCTGGGGATGAGGGAAAATTGAGGGAAATTTGGGGGATTTTGGTGAAATTTGGGGAGTTTGGGGAAAATTTGAAGGGTTTTGGCAAAATTTGAGGGGTTTTGGGGGAAATTTGAGAGGTTTTGGGGGAGAATTGGGGGAAATTTGAGGGATTTGAGGGGGAAATCGGGAGCTGAGCGTGGGCTCCTTGTACAGCCTGGGACCTGGGCATGAGGGAAAATTGGGGCAAATTTGGGAAAATTTGGGTGATTTTGGTGAAATTTGGGGGATTTGGGTGAAATTTGGGGAGTTTGGGGAAAATTTGAGGGGTTTTGGGGGAAATTTGGGGGATTTTGGGGAGTTTTAGGGGCAGATTTGGGGGTTCTGGATCAGCCCCTGGTTGGACCCGGCCAAGGCTCCTTGTACAGCCTGGGACCTGGGGATGAGGGAAAATTGGGGCAAATTTGGGGGATTTTGGTGAAATTTGGGTGATTAGGGGGAATTTGGAGAATTTAGGGTCACCAGGGAGGGATTTGAGGGAGAAATTTGGGAGATTTTGGCAGAGAATTGGGGGAAATGTGAGGGATTTGAGGGGAAATCGGGAGCTGAGCGTGGGCTCCTTGTACAGCCTGGGACCTGGGGATGAGGGAAATTTGGGGGAAAATTGGGGATTTTGGTGAAATTTGGGGAGTTTGGGGAAAATTTGAGGGGTTTTGGCAAAATTTGGGGGATTTGGGGGAAAATTTGGGGATTTTTTGGGGGAAATTTGGGGATTTTGGGGGAAAATTTGGGGGATTTGGGGGAATTTTGGGGGAAATTTGGGGGGAAATTTGGGAGATTTTAGGGGGGGAATTTGGGGGATTTGAAGGGAAATTTGGGGGATTTTGGGGAAAATTTGGGGGGTTTGGGGAAAATTTGGGGATTTGGGAGGAAATTTGAGGGGTTTTGGGGGAATTTTGGGGGGGAGATTTTGGGGGGATTTGGAGGATTTAAAGGGAAATTTGGGGGAAATTTGGGGGATTTGGGAAAAATTGGGGGAAATTTGGGGGGATTTTGGCGGGAAGATTTTGGGGTGGATTTTTGGGGTTTTTGGGGTGGATTTTTGGGGTGGATTTTTGGGGTGGATTTTTGGGGTGGGTTTTGGGGTTTTTTGGGGGGTTTTGGGGGTTTTTTTGGGGTTTTTGGGGTGGATTTTTGGGGTTTTTGGGGTGGGTTTTTGGGTGGATTTTGGGGTTTTTGGGTGGGTTTTTGGGGTGGATTTTTGGGTTTTTGGGGTGGATTTTTTGGGTGGATTTTTGGGGTTTTTGGGTGGATTTTTGGGGTGGATTTTTGGGGTTTTTGGGGTGGATTTTTGGGGTGGATTTTGGGTTTTTGGGGTGGATTTTTGGGGTGGATTTTTGGGGTTTTTGGGGAGTTTTTTTGGGGTTTTTGGGGTGGATTTTTGGGGTGGATTTTTGGGATTTTTGGGTTGGATTTTTGGGGTTTTTGGGGTGGATTTTTTGGGTGGATTTTTGGGGTTTTTTGGGGTGGGTTTTTGGGGTGGATTTTTGGGGTTTTTGGGGTGGATTTTTGGGGTTTTTTGGGGTGGATTTTTGGGGTTTTTTTGGGGTTTCTGGGGGGGGTCTCACCCGTGTACTCCGGCCCTGGTGAGGACGGGTTCGAGTCCTGCTCCCACTCCCGGCCTGGGGGGGGGGCTCGGCCTGGGGACCCCGGCCCCGAGGGGGACCCGGCCCGGCTGGGGGAGGGGCAGAAGGGCTGAGAGACCCCCCCCAAAATAACCCCAAATTCACCCAAATTCACCACAAGACCCCCAATTTTCCCCAGTCTAAAATCCCAAATTTTCCACCCCCAAAATCCCCAAATTTTCACCTAAAAACCCCAAATTTCCACCCCAAAAATCCCCAAAATTTTCCCCTAAAAACCCCAAATATTCCCCCAAATTCACCCCAAATTCTCCCCGTCTCAAATCCCAAATTTCCACCCCCAAAATCCCCAAATTTTCCCCTAAAAACCCCAAATTCCCCCAAATTCACCCCAAGACCCCCAAAAATTTTTCCCCCGTCTCAAATCCCAAATTTCCCCCCACAAAATCCCCCAAATTTTTCCCCAAATTCACCCCCCCTCAAATCCCAAATTTCCACCCCCAAAATCCCCAAAATTTTCCCCTTAAAACCCCAAATTTTTCCCCAAATTCACCACAAGACCCCCAAATTTCCCCAATCTAAAATCCCAAATTTTCCACCCCCAAAATCCCCAAATTTTCACCTAAAAACCCCAAATTTCCACCCCAAAAATCCGCAAATTTTCCCCTGAAAACCCCATATTTTTCCCCAAATTTCCTCCCCCAAAATCCCCAAAATTTTCCCCTAAAAACCCCAAATATTCCCCCAAATTCACCCCAAATTCTCCCCATCTCAAATCCCAAATTTCCACCCCAAAATCCCCAAAATTTTCCCCTGAAAACCCCAAATTTTTCCCCAAATTTCCTCCCCCAAAATCCCCAAATTTCCACCCCCAAAATCCCCAAAATTTTCCCCTCAAAACCCCAAATTTCTCCCCCCAAAACCCCAAAGTTTCCCCCAAATTCACCCAAAGACCCCAAATTTCCACCCTCAAAATCCCCACATTTTTCCCCCCAAACCCCCCCAAATTTGCTCCAAAATTCCACCCAAGACCCCCAAATTTTCCCCCCTCAAATCCCACATTTTCCACCCCAAAATCCCCAAATTTTCCCCTAAAAACCCCCATATTTTTCCCCAAATTTCCTCCCCCAAAATCCCCAAAATTTTCCCCTAAAAACCCCAAATATTCCCCCAAATTCACCCCAAATTCTCCCCGTCTCAAATCCCAAATTTCCACCCCCAAAATCCCCAAAATTTTCCCCTTAAAACCCCAAATTTTTCCCCAAATTCACCACAAGACCCCCAAATTTCCCCAATCTAAAATCCCAAATTTTCCACCCCCAAAATCCCCAAATTTTCACCTAAAAACCCCAAATTTCCACCCCAAAAATCCCCAAATTTTCCCCTAAAAACCCCATATTTTTCCCCAAATTTCCTCCCCCAAAATCCCTAAAATTTTCCCCTAAAAACCCCAAATATTCCCCCAAATTCACCCCAAATTCTCCCCATCTCAAATCCCAAATTTCCACCCCCAAAATCCCCGAAATTTTCCCCTGAAAACCCCAAATTTTTCCCCAAATTTCCTCCCCCAAAATCCCCAAATTTCCTCCCCCAAAATCCCCAAATTTCCACCCCCAAAATCCCCAAATTTTCCCCTAAAAAACCCCAAATATTCCCCCAAATTCACCACAAGACCCCAAACATTTTTCCCCTATCTCAAATCCCAAATTTCCACCCCAAAAACCCCAAAATTTCCCCCAAATCCCCCAAAATTTCCCAGGACCCCCAAAATTCCCTCCCCTGACGCCCCCAGACCCAAATCCCCCCCCCTCAGAGCCCAAAATTCCTCCCCAAATTCCCTCCAAAACCCCAAAATTTCCCTAAAAACTCCCCAAAACCCCCAAATTTCCTCCCAAAATCCCCAATTTTTCCCCAAAATTCCAAAATTTTCCATTAAAATCCCCCCAAAATTTCCCAAGACCCTCAAAATTCCCTCCCCTGACACCCCCAGACCCAAATCCCCCCCCCTCAGAGCCCAAAATTCCTCCCCAAATTCCCTCCAAAAACCCAAAAAATTCCCCAAAAACTCCCCCAAAACCCCCAAATTTCCTCCCAAAATCCCCAATTTTTCCCCAAAATTCCAAAATTTTCCATTAAAATCCCCCAAAATTTCCCAAGACCCCCAAAATTCCCTCCCCTGACACCCCCAGACCCAAATCCCCTCCCTCAGAGCCCAAAATTTCTCCCCAAATTCCCTCCAAAACCCCAAAATTTCCCTAAAAACTCCCCCAAAACCCCCAAATTTCCTCCCAAAATCCCCAATTTTCCACAAAAATTCCAAAATTTTCCATTAAAATCCCCCCAAAATTTCCCAGGACCCCCAAAATTCCCTCCCCTGACGCCCCCAGACCCAAATCCCCCCCATCCCCCAGGACCCCAGACCCCAAAATTCCTCCCAAAAAACCCGAAAATTTCCCCCCAAAACTCCCAAATTTCCTCCTAAAATCCCCAAATTTTTCCCCAAAATCCCAGATTTTTCCCCCAAAATCCCAGATTTTCCCCCAAAATCCCCAATTTTTCCCCAAAATTCCCCAATTTCCCCCCTCACCTGGAGCTGCGCCCCCCGCCCGGCTCGGCCACGCTGGAGAGGGACAGAGAGCTCTGGGAATAAACCTTGGACAGACGGGAACCTGAGGGGGGGAAATGGGGTGAGACCCCTCCCCAAATTCACCCTGAGACCCCTCCCCAAATTCACCGAGACCCCAGACCCAAAACACCCCAAAAAACCCCAAAAAACCCCAAAAAAAACCCAAAAAACCCCGAGATTCCTCCCCAAAATCCCCCCAAAATCAGGGACAGAGCTCTGGGAATAAACCTTGGACAGACGGGAACCTGGGGGGGAAATGGGGTCAGACCCCTCCCCAAATTCACCCTGAGACCCCTCCCCAAATTCACCCTGAGACCCCAGACCCAAAAAACCCTAAAAAAAACCAAAAAACCCCCCAAAAAACCCTGAGACCCCTCCCCAAATTCCCCAGATCCAATTTTGGGGGTGTCCCCAAGACCCCAGCCCCATTTCTGGGTCGTCCACT